>JAQQAE010006828.1:0-16346 GCA_029823295.1 Pseudamia nigra
ACCTAAATCTACATATGTTAGTTTGCAACAGAAGATAGTGTGTTTTTATCTATACCAGTTTTAATACAGGTTTTCTTTATGTGCTGTTTTTACACTTGTTCATTTGAAAAGGTGGCCTGGTTTACATCACATCAAGTCACTTTCAGCCCAGAATTAAATGTGTATTTTCATTGATTACATAACATTATATTTTAAATGGTTCAGATACTATAGATATGATCAGTGAATAATTATCTTTCGTGATGATAAGATGAGGAAGTATAATTTGCTGGCATTTTATTTTTAGTTTATGTTTCCCACAAAATCTTTTTCATGACATTTAATCTGTTTTGTTCATAATACTACCCATTTTGTACAGGACTTGTTAACAGGAATATTTGCCTCCTAGTCTTCTTGGTGTTGACTGACTCATTGTACATTGTTGAAATTGCGTAGCTTTTTGCACCTGATGTTTTTGTCACTGATTGCTTCCATGTTTACCTTTTCCAGATTTGGACTGTAGTGATAACTGGCCTGCCCTGATCAACGTCACAGATAATACCGTTGACTCCATGGCCTGGTATGTTCCTACTAATACGACATTAACTGAAGTCCCAGATTCAGACGTCACCCAGCTAATCCTCCCTGCACTCTGTATTTATGCGAGGTGAGAAGCAAATATCTTCTCTGCTGTTACTTCATATACTGTATTTTTGGAAATCATTGTAGACACTAGCCTTTCCAGACTGAAACTAGAAAAGAAAAATGACAAGCTACACAAGAAAATGCCCAAAAATGACCCAAATAACCAAGAAAATGAGGAAAAAACGAGCAAAATATTCTATAAACTGCATAAAATAGAACAAAATAATGAAGTGGATGAAAATGAACAAAAATAAACAAAAGTAAAAAATGCAATAAAATAAGTAAAACTTTGTTCATTAAGCAAGAAAAATGAACAAAATAAACAGGTGTATGTAACAAAAATGTGACAACATGAACTCTGTTGTGAATGACAGCATACACAACAGTATGGATGGGAATTGAAAAGAAGTTAGCGATTCTGATTCCATTATTGATATTGCTAATCAATTCAATTCCCTAATTATTCTCTTAGCGATTCTCATTGATTGATTGAAGAGTACAAAGAGGCTTATTACGATTACATTTTGTCTTTGTGACATGTTTCAGCTCTGAGATGAGTTTACTCTTTTCAACCCCAGACCAAACACAGTGCTGCTAAACTGTTTCTGTTGAGAATTTGTATTTTGGGTTGAGAATATTTATCATGTCCAGGCAGAAAGTATACAAGTGAGAATAAATTACAACTAATCATTTGTTAGAACTACAACATCCAACTTTAAGATTTTATAACATAAGCGTAATCTTCCCAAATGTCAGGAGCATTTACTGTGGAAAAACGGTGCAGCCTTTTACCACAAACCTGGTCACTGTCTGGTGACTTTGATTTATTCACTTCTCAGCCATTCTATTCTTCCTGCCTCAGTCAAAGGAGCAGTTAGTGCATCGGTGCTGCAGCCTCTAAGACGATCTGACTCTGGCAGTCATCATCTTCATCCAATGAATGGAAACAGTGGTTATATGTATAGTGAAAGTAAGTTCACAACCAATCAAACAGCGCTAAGAAACGCAGTAGATAGAATCTAGAGCGGGTCTTGATATTATCTTTTGCGACAGATGCTGAAGTGCTAGTGTTAGCCATGTTGCTGCTACCTTGCAGGCTGTCAGATATGTGGCAGTGTGTGCTGCATGAAATTGCATGTTGGGTGCATAAAGGTATTTCCTCCCTTACATGAAATAAAAGCTTTGCAAGTATTACAGGAGGCCCTGCTATCATCTTTACGTGTAAAATATAACCACTCTTATGAACGCTTCTGTCTGGCAACATGTTGGATACGTTGTAAACAAACCAGCGCTGCGTGCATGTGATGTCATCACATACATGACGGGATCAATAACGGAATTATTAAGGCAAGCACTGTAACGATCCCAAGGAATTGATCCATGTGGAGCTGGTTCTCAATAAGAACCTGTTCTCGATTCCCTTCCCTACACAACAGTCCATCAAAATGAACAAAATCAGCACTAAACGCAAAGGAACAAAACCTTCTAAAAATCAACATAAATGACCTAATAATAAAGATGAAATTAACCCAACAATGACCAAAAGCAGGACTTGTAGAGACAGAAAGAGTCTCATCATCTGAAGTGTTTTACTGGGGGGTGAAATGCATATTTTACAATTATTGAGGGGATGGATCTTCTTCATCCCCCCTGAAATCTACACCCATGCATAATGTACAAGATAAAACTGAAAAGTTAGTGAAGCCAGGAACACAATTACCGTATTTTTTGGGTGATATGTCGTTTGGGAATGTTAGTCGCATGAGCCAAAAAATGCATAATGAAGAAGAAAAAAACGTGTATAAGTCGCTCTGGAGAACATGTTGCATTTGCCAGAAACGAGAGCTCGCGGCTCGCCTCCCCATCTCGCCGACGAAGTTACGGTGCCGACACGTTCAGTGTTAAGCTGATGGCCGGTATGGTTGTTACCGGTAATGTCTACATTTTAAATTGTCAGTAATACAGATGCAGAAGATGCAGGTAAACAAGTCTACAGTGACCTCGCAGCTGTCAGTGTGACAAACAACCAATACTCGAAATATGTAATATACAAGTCGCTCTGGTATATTTATCGCTCCCCTAGCCAGACTGTGCAAAAAAACACGACATGTAATCTGGAAAATATGGCATACAATTCTTTTTTTCAAGCTTTACTTCTTGCTGTACAGAGTCAGGGGCAAAGGTCATCCTTTCTGACAGTACATACTATTTACACAGCAAGTACAAACTGTTCTCATAACCCCCTACATATACAGTATCCTGCCTAAATGCAAGTCAAATAGATTTAAGAGCTCTTTATTAACTTCAAGCAGCCTTTTGAACAGTGTCATGTGACTCTTGCATCAGGTATATTAGTCAAGGTGTGAGCTTGCATGTTAAGTATTTGCAGTTTTGTGCATTGTCATTGTTGGCTGCACAACAAATTGCCTTTTGGGAATAATGACGTTCACATCTGACCTTTGAGCTGTGATGACAAATGAATTCAATCAACCAATTCATGTAGTGTGTAGAACAAATTGAGTCAAATCACGTTCCTGTTAAACAGACAGAGAAAAGAGCAAATATAAAAAACATATTGTACAACAAAGAGTAAAGCAGACTCTGTCCAATATTATATTATCAACAACTCAAATGCTTCAGTGTCCTTTATTTTCAGATTATACTCTATTTAGATAGTCTGTAGACTGTAGCTCTTTTCTTTTCCCCTTCACTTTTTTACTCTTTCATTTGCTATTTATATCATGGCTTGCCTGAGATTGCTTTATGATACAGGATATGTTTTTAACCTTTAGAACAGTGAGTAAGCTTTAAAAACTCAAAGTTGATCCTTTGTAATGCTTTATTGTGTAGTAATGGCCTTATTAAATGATACAACCTTGCTCTCAACTACATTTCAACTTGATTTTTACATTTTTCCTCTAAGAAGCTGGGGGCATAAAGGGCATGATATATTCCCATTACTTAGTTATGTTAATTGCCACAGCTGTGGATCATAAACAATGATGTGAGCTCACACTTCTGTCTGTTACTGCTTTTATTTCACACAGAGAATTTCATGGCACACCAAGTGTAGCGAACGCCCAAACCTCTGCACAGAAGCTGAAAAATGCCTTGGAAGCTGCTGGAAAGACGTATAACAGCAACTATTTCATCGGAGCCTGCTACTCGTTTTTGACCCCCGAAAAGGAGATCTGGCTCAGCTGCAGCTGAAGACGGCAGCGAGTGGCAACAGAGCACAGATGATGTCTGTAATGAAAAGCTGACGCCCATCACACAGGGCATCTACAGGGATCTGATGCAGCAGTGTTTCAGCGCATATATGACCCTTTTTTGGACAGTTCTTCTCAAACAGCAATTTTTTTTAACGATTAAACAAATCCACTTGTAACTTTTAATGTATTTTACTGTTTAAATGTGGAAGATAGTAAAATGGAAGAAAATGAGGGGTGAATTGAGCAAGCAAAAAAATCATCAAAATGAACAATTATTAACAAGGAGTAAATGAAAGATTTAAAAAAATACATACAATTTAAGAATAGATTAAAAGCATTAATTAGGAAAATAAGGAGAAATTATCAAAATAATCCCTAAAATCTCCTAAATTAAGGAAATAAGTTGTAAATGAAGAAAAAGACTGAGCAAACTACTGACAAAAATGGAAAAAAAACAAGCTAATGAAATCACAAATAATCTATAAAATTGAAGTACAACAATAAAAAATGAAGAATACGAACAAAACTAAATAGAATAATCCACAAATGGTTCTGGTAAAGAAAATGAAGAGTAATTTTTTTTTTAAGTGAACAAAAATCAGCAAGGAAATCAACAAAATAGTAAAAAAGAATTCACAAAAATTAAAAAAGAAAAAAAAATGCCCAAAATAATCCACAAATGAACCAAAATTAGGAAAATAACCATTCAGTAAGAAAATGGTCTCAAATGAACAAATGAATAAGAGGAAATGGGCCAAATGTATCAAAATAATCTACAAATTCACCAAAAAAGTAAAACAATATTCTACAGAGTGAGCAGAACTGAACCTAAATAAACCAAAAATTGTTCAAAAACTGAAATAATTGTTCCACAGAGGAAATAAATCGTCATATTCCAGCACATAAAGTCAAGTCTAAATTTAAAAAGACAAACATTAAATTAAGCGTCTGTGGCAACTTAGTCTGACACGTTGAAATTTAAGACTGAACTGACTTTTAGGTGATTATATTTGAATTTAAGATACAGGTATGTTAAGTGTTTTTAAGACTCTGTAGACACCCTGTCAGATGACTAGTCCTCTTTTTGTACAAGCTGTGCTTTCATGTATCTCAGCAATAAAGAATAAAGCTAATCTACTTGGATCGGAGCATGTTTTTAGTGACAGAAAAATGTGATGAATATCTCCTCCTGCTTTCACCTTAAACTTGTTTGTGCTGTGCATTAATTACGGTGGAGTGGAGAACAGTGTGCTTTTGAAAGGTAATCATAAGGTTTCTGCACGAAATAAAGTGGTGCACTATGTTTGACTGGGAATGTGATGCTTTCAGTTGAACACTAGGTGGTGTTGGTGTGCCAATATGGCAGCGCCCAGGGGCTCCTTATGTGAGCTTCTTCAGGAACCTAGGGTACATTTTAAGACTATCCTTGTTCGTGCAGCTTTATTAGATGGCATTTCAGCATTTCAGTATTGAAAAGCTTGTGTGAAATTCACCAAACTCCTAACATGATTAACTAGTTAAATAAAATATTACTGTGCTAGACCAGAAAATTGTCCTTGAACAAATTGGTTTTGTAATCATTGCACTCGGGCCTCACTGTCCACTGCAAATTAGCTATTTTTTTTCTTTATGCTCTGAAGATTTTGCAGCATATCATTATAAATACTCTCTGTCCCCAGATTCCCTGTCTTTCCCTACTTTTCATCTATCAAGTAAAGTTGTGAAAAGATACAAAATTATCATTAGTGTTTTAAAAATGTAGTTTACATTATACTGGCAGACTTATCCATTGCAGAAACATACACCGAATTTTTACACAATGACACTATGGTGAGCACTGAGGCAGTGTAGTTCCCTGAATGTCCAAAAGTAACACTATGGGGTCTTGACGCCAAAAAATATAAAGCAACTATAATTAAAATTAATTTCATGGGGTGAGGAACAAAGCAGCATTAGGTGATGAGACAGACCATCACACACTGACACACACTAGGGTTAATTCTAACATTCATGTGCAAGGACAGGGGGTAAATTTAAATTATAAAAAAGTAAACACGCTGTAAACACACAGAAGCTTTTCAAAAAGTGCCTGATATTAGCGTGCCAACCTGCTACAAGGACCAATGCTCAGAGTCCAAGTAAAGATCTAACCTACTAGAACCAAGATTGGCAAGACTGCATGTGATGCTTAAAAGGTGTATTATTAGCATGTCATTTGTGTGTTTTATGTTTGCTGAGCTCACAATTTGATGGTATATGGTTCAAAATGAGCTGCAGAAGTTGGGCCATGCCCAGGTGTAACTACTGTCAAAGCAGACACAAATCACTTGAAAACTGAGGTGAACTGTGATTTTACTGGGATCTGTTTTCTTGCTAACCAGAGGCATGTGAGCGGACATTACACAAATAGACTATAAAACACCACAGTTACTTTGACCAATGTATACTAACAAACCATCAGAAGACTCTGTTACTCAAAGGCATCTTATCCAGTCTGTCAGCACAACATTATAATATCTGGTAAAAATAGCATTCCTTTTACTGTATTTTTCAGACTATAAGGCACACTTAAAATCCTTTAATTTCCTCAAAAATCGAAGGTGCGCCTTATAATCCGGTGCGCCTTACATATGGATTTTTCCTGTTTTGTGCTTATGGTAAAATCGGTTCGAGGTCAGTATGTGGTACACAGCGCTCAAAAATTTGTCAAAATGCTTTAGTGCGACTTTTTGTTATTGTGGAAAGCCTTGAATAAATGTTTAATTTATAATATTTTTAATAAAGTTTGACTTATCTAAGTTTTGTGTTGCATAATGCGTCTTATAATGTGGTGCACCTTATAATCTGGTGCGCCTTATGTGTGGAAAGAAAACAAAATGGATCATTTTTTGAGGGTGCGCCTTACAATCCGGTGTGCCTTATAGTGCAAAAAATATGGTAATTGGATTATATCATCTGTCAACTAATGTGAAGTAGTTAGTAGTTAGTTAGTAGGCAAAGACAGCAGCTGTGCAGGAGGCAGATGCAGATGTAGCTTAAAAACTGTAATACTGCTGGCAGCCACTGGAGCACTGTGCTTCTGGTTCCAAGAAAACTTGGTTGCCACAGAATTACATTGGACCTCTCTCTGCAAATTCCAATTCAATACATTTTTATGATGAGTCATCATGGTCTCAAACATTTTATTTGGACCCGCTAATAGGTGATCTGGTGGTTTACCAATAAATGTGTGCTCTTTTATTAAGATTTGCAGCAAACACTGAAAAATCTCTGCCATGTGGGAATTTAATTGACAGGTCTGTATGGCAGCTCCAGTCAGGCGCTCAAAGCTCCTACTGTATTTACACTGCCTGGCCAAAAAAAAAGGTCACCACCTGGATTTAACTAAGCAAACAGGTACGAGCCTCCCATTGTATAATTTCTGCACGGGTGATTATGTTTCAACTGGCAACAAGTGATACAAGGATAGTTGCGAACCATCATCTGCAAAGAAAAAATGTGGTTGGAAAAAAATCTTGAATTATCATGACCGGTAATCACTTAAATGTGTGGTGAAGTCAAATTGTAAAAAAAACAACAGTAGAACTCAAGACTATGTTTAATAGTGAAAGTAAAAGCATTTCCACACACACAATGCAAAGGCAGCTCAAGGGATTCGGACTAAATAGCTGTGTAGCCTTTTGTGCAAATGTTTGTGCAAAATGTTCGTGCAAGTTAAATATAAACCTTCACAGAAACCATGATGCAAACTGCCTTCTATGAAGTGTTGGATTTTGTATATCCACCACCCACTCTACCTATCCTTCAGAAGAAGTTACAGTAAAAAACAAACTGTGTCATCCTTGACAGGTAAATACACTGACATTTCCTGTACCCGCAGTTTGCACACACTTGCAATAGCTTTTTTTCTCAGTTAGACTATTCAACATATCAAGTTCGGTGTGCCTTTTGCTGCTTGTCACAACTCCAGGTTTACAGACTAACTCAAACAAAAACTAAGCTGATTTGTGTAGTACCGTAGTCACAAACAAAAAAACCCTGCAGGTGGTACTGACTGCAATATGAACAAATACTGAGTTCTGTGTATTCAGACATACCTTTCTGGGGTTTTATAACTACAGATAAGTGCGCAGTTGTTTTGAAATGAAGTCTAGCAGCACTAGTCAAGTTCCTTCTATCAAACCAAGCTGTTGCACTAAATGAGAGCAGGCGTTTGCCTGGTAAAAGCAGACAAAGCACAGATGTCATAGACAACATGAGCTATGGCTCTGTTCTGTCTACTTGTGCCTGCAGAATTTTTCAGTGATTTAGCATGAACATGGCCTTAAACTGATACATTTACAAGGGATAAGGCCATTTTTAACAAAACAGGGTCATATTAAGATGTTTTGAAATGTATTCCAGCAGCTCGGTGGTTGGTTGATTTTGGCAGGTACATGTCAACATGATTATAATAATAATACAGCATGTACGATACAAAGTGCGGATGGAATGTAGTTATTCTCGTTGGAGATTTTTTTCCTTCTTGGGTTACACAACAGAATGACTACGAGGAAGCTTTTGCACAGTGTCATCTTTTTACAGCAAGCATTTTACTGATAAGCATTGGTAATGGAAGAGATAAAAGAATCCAGTGGTGAGTACAAAAAATAACATACATTCTAGGCAAAGCAAAGATATTTGCTAAGATATCTGTCAACTTTTGGTTCTGTTTGTAAACTTGATTTTAATTTAATTCTTGTTCCTAACAGATACTCCTCCCGATTTTCGCCTCATCCTTGTTGGGTCTCATAGATATGGAGTGAACTCAGTTGCAAATGCGATCCTCGGAGGAGCAGACTTCGAATGGGGGAAAAGAACCGCTCAGAGTGAGACACATACAGCTGAGGTGAACGGTAAGCTGATCCAGCTGGTGAAAGCTCCCATTTGGCTCAGGAGTTACCACCTGTGTGACACAGGAGGACTTGTCAAAGATGAACTTGTGCTGAGTGTAACTCATTGTGAACCAGGACCACATGCTTTTATTCTGCTGGTTGAGGTCGACCTGCCGTTCACCAGTGCATGTGCTAATGCAGTAAAGGCCCACTTAGAGCTTTATGGAGACAATGTGTGGAAGCACACTATTGTCCTGTTTACCTGTGGGGACTGGTTGGACAAAACCACTATTGAAGAATACATCGCTGGGGAAGGAACCGACCTGGCAGAGCTCCTCAACAGATGTGGCCAAAGATATGCGTTTGACAGTTCGAGTACTCGTCCAAGTCTAGGTCAAACTCTTCTGGAAAAGGTTGAGAAGCTGGTGGAGAACAATGGAGGACGACACTTTGAGACTGATGAGAATGTAATTCAGAATATTCTCACAAAGAGGCAAGAAGTGGAAACGAGAGCAGAAAATAGAAGGAAAAGAAGACTCAAAGACAAAAGACAGGACATGCCAGGTTGGAAGTTGTTTTTTTATTATAATGATTTATATTTATACATGTGCACTGCGGAATGTGTTTGATATTTTGGTATTACTTTATATCTGGAACATTCACTTCACAAATACAGTACATTCAGTGCATTTTATTCAGTCCCACACATGAAAAGTGATAAAAATATTTGTGTGTAATACACTCCTGATCAAAATTTTAAGACTACAGTAGTTGAAAAATTGCCAGAATTTACATTTTGCACTGTTGGATCTTATGAAGGGTCTCAGTAGTGCTTCAAAATGCAAAAAGAAGGCAGCACCTATTAAAAGCAATCTGTTCATCTGTCCCAAAAAGTGTTAGGATGGACATTGTGGGTGTGGGATGTATTGATAATAAGCAAACAGCTGGTAAGGTATCAATCACGACAGAGTTTACTGAGCTGTTAAAAATACAGCAAAAAGAAGCAGGCATGCATGCACAAATGAAAAACAAGCATAGAAAAGACAGTCCTGTCGGTCTGACCACAACGCATTTCAACATATTTGTTCTTCCAACTGCCCCAAAACACTGGCATATCTTAATGATATTGTCCAGCAAAGTTGTATAATTTTAAATTGTACCATATTCAAACTGTGTAGGTCAATTGTAACTCGCCCAGATCAACATGACCAGAGAGAAAACCAAAAAGCACAAACAGTTGTCATCACAGAACCATGACAAGACACCGTTGTTGTGTTGTTATCTTTAAGTACCCGGTAAAAAGTTTCAATTGAAGTGGTTCAGGCATTTTCAAGCTATCGACCCCCAAAAGATTTTTCTAGTTCTGAAAATATTCTGTTTGATAACTTGTCAAATCATGCTATATTGCAGTATGTCTTTTGTTTTGACCTTCCACAGCTTTTCAACCTTTGATTTTTCACCATTACTGGGAATTACGTTTGTCCTATCTCATTACCTTCCTGCCTTTCTCATCAACATTTTTATGAGTATGTCTAGATATGCATGAGCATTAATTTACTGGGAAGACAAAAAAAGTAAACTGTTCTGACTCAGCTTTTTTCTAACCTTGTTTTCTCCAGGTGCATCCATGTCAGAAATAACAATCATCTCACTGGGCTGGGTTTTTGCTGTAAAAACTGAAGTGAGTACTGCCATTTTGGGTAAACCTCCAGTAGAAGAAAGACGAGAAAAATGTGTAAAAGAGACAAGAGTCATGAAAAATCAACTAAAGGTGACTGTTGTAGATGTACCCGGATGGTGGAAATTCTTCTCTGCCAAGTTCGTCCCAAATGCTGTCAGATCTGAGATCATGAAGGCATTTGGCATGGATCAGGCTACCAACCACACCTCCACGGAGAGTCCCCAAGACGAGGGTTCTTCTGGCCAAGCTTTCCTCCTAATGATCCCAACTGACACTTCTTTTACTGATGAACAGAAGAAGATTATTGAAGACAACATGAAACCTTTAGGTGAGACGGTTTGGCAAAACACCATGCTGGTCTTCACCAGAGCTCACTGGCTTGGCAAGTTCAACATTGAGCATCACATTGAGCGTGAAGGAGATGCTCTCGTCTGGCTTGTGGAGAAATGTGGGAACAGATACTTTGTCTTCAATGATTATGCAAAAGGTCAGAGCGAGCTCGAAGCTCTGGGAGAGAAGCTGGTGGAGCAGGTTGTGGACATGGTGTCTGAAAAGGGCAAACTCAGCACAGTAGAACCTCAAGACCAAACAGAGGAAGGATCCCCTGAGGAACCAGACGATGAGGCTCTAAAGAAGATGGTAGAAGTCCTCCACAGAGTCTGGGGCTGGGGATCATGGGAAATTGAAGAGTTCCTCGCAAGATTTGATGAAAGACTTGGAGTCTACAACAACTCAAGTATTTTCTTACCCCTTACATGTACGTGTATGCTTGAATTACTTTTTAAAGGCTTGTTAAACACACCTTTTTTATATCTGTGTTTTGAATAAAAATAATATACCCGTCTGCTTTTATTCTAGTTGAGAAGATGACTCATACAAGAGAAGAAGTAGAGAAAATTCTAAGAGACGAACTGTGTGGAAAAAGTCTAGAGGAGGTGTTGGAGATCGCACTGCAAATATACTTCAGAAGAGAATGTGGAGCCTTTGGTAAGTGAAGTTATTATATAATTATACATAACTTAGGTACCAGCACATTTAAACAATACTCTGATTTTCACCATTTGGAAACTGTTAGTTGTGTTAGCACAGGGACGTGACTATCACCTTGAAATATAGTAATTGTCAGTAAGCTGAAGATTTTGTGTGCATTTTTGTTGGAACCTTCCCTGGAAGCAAGAGTTTATTAAACCTCTATCTGATTTCCTTTTCAAGTGTGAAATCTAGCTATAGACGCCACAATGTTGTCAACGACCAAAGACCAGGAAAATTATAGGTTTCCAAAAGTTTTGACACAGCAGGTATTGAGTGACTCACAGCTCAGCAGGATGTTTTGGTGGCAAGATCCTGCCATTGGAATGCTGGAGGCAGGGTGGACCACTATCACTCCACAGTAGTGTTCTTTCACCAGCATTATTTAGCCAGAGGCACAATCTGGTCAACTACATGCACGGTACCAACTAGAAATCACGAGCAATATATCCACCCCTTCCACCTCATAATCAAGTTTCAACCCACCACTGTTGCAGCAGCAGAGACTACTCGCACACACAATTGACCAGTGCAAACACTTCTTGACCTTTTTTGTTTGTTTTGTAATTGATTAAGTTAGGATATTCATTAAAAATGTAATGAGGAATGATATCAGTCACTTGCATATAACACAAGCTACACCTATGATTTTACAAATAGATGTAACGATGCATTAGGAGATAGGAGACTCAAAAATTGCAGGTGGCAGTTTTATTTTCAAGTGATGGTACACAAATGAAAACACACGTAATTATGAATATTATACCACATTTCATTTTGCACTCTGAACATTTAAATAATTGGCTGTCCAGAGAGTGACTATACTGCAAATCTCCATAAATGCAAGTGGGATCATTCAATTGAATAGTTCTGTGTTTTTTACTAAAATGGAAACTCATGCAAACATATATACAATAAGTTAGTTCAGAAATAAGTGTTCATGCCTTTTAGGTGTAAAGTTTACACTGTCCATCTTTGGTCAATTTTAAAATCTTTCACAGGAAGAGGAAGCTTTCACTGGCACAAACTGTCAGAAAATCTGGCTCCGTGTCTAGTGTATAGAACATTTACTCCGTTCCTTTTTCCTCGTCTTATGTTGTGCAGACATTCTGTCCATCATTTTTGAAAAGGACCAGTTCAAGTCTGAATGGAAGCATCTGTTTGAAAGAGAGTGGGCCAGGAGGGAAGTACGACTGATGGAATACGTCTTTGGAAAATATACGCTGTTACAAGCTGATGGTAAGTTATTTTACACATTTAACACTCCACTAGGTGAAAAAAATCAGGGACTTGCTGTAGCAGATTAATAGCTAGGTAATGCTAATACCACTTAACTGATTCCTCACAACACTACATAATCAATTGCAATGTGTTGTATGTGGTTCTACACCAGATGAAGATGAGGCTCACAAGAGGAGCTGTGAAAAAGTTTCTGCATGGATGGATGGATGTCTGCCTTCGAGAACTTCTTCTTGGATGGATGGATTGCCACCAGTAGTTAAGGACCCGATCAGAAGGGTCATTTGCAGACTACAAGAAATAAATATGTAGTTCACATTCAATACACAGCACTGTAACATTGAAAACAGAGTCAGTGCAGTGACAATACAGCTCAGAGTCAGACTCCAAGAGACAATTGTCCGGTGAGACAGAAGGAGAGAAAGGGATGCAATTTATTGCTTAAAGTGATTTGTTTTGTTTTAAACATTGTAAAAATGTGTATGTTTTATGTGTCAAATTCATATTTACCATGTCAGTATGCACATATCATGTTTTCTTGAAATGGGTAAATGATGTCAGGATCTAAGGGTGGGACATCAGCATTTGTATCAAAGAAATATGTAGGTTACCTGTAACTTTCAAACACTATCTCCCCTCAGAGGACACTAATTACATAACTAATGTTTTGGAAAAATTCTGTGATGTTGTTTTGCATTGATAGTAATAGGATAATGGTGTGTCTCATTTACAGTATTTGCTTGGATCATTTTAGTATTAAATGTAAATATAAAATATAGAATTGTAAAAATATTAAACTACTCACGTCTGACTTTTGTGTTTCATTTTTCTGCTCATTATGGCCTGTGCATGTATACTGTCTTAGATTTTCAGCCATTATATGTTGAAATCTGACATGAAACGTTAATGCAGCACATTAATGTATAAATTCAACTCTCTGCTGTGAGATGTTCCATGTTCTCAAAGTGACTACATGCAGCATCATCAAGTCACTGCACACATACATTTTATTGCTTTTTATATCATAATGCAGCTGAACATCAAGAAATCTGAAAGTGATTTTTTAGCACTATCTTAGAAAATGTTTTTTTTGCATTAAAAAGAAAGACATCATCTTGAGAAAAGTTGAAGCAATTTTTAAAAAAATATTTGCAATTATAAAATAACAGAGTTGCAATTAATGGTCATCATTCCCAGGGAGTGCCCTGGCTTCACTCGAAGTCACTTTGAATCAGCTCCAGCCACACTTAATGAGTAAAATAATACATAAACAGTTTTTTTTAAGAAAAAACACTGATGATTATATTTCATCTCAACAACTCAGAAAACATGTCCATGGACTAATTTTGATAAATTAGGATAAAATTAAGAGGGAGGGAAATCCCAAAGGTCAACATTTAATGTCACTGTGGTATCGTAATGCTTGGAAAAATACAGCATCTACGAAGGACACATGGTTATGACTCATGGTTTTAAGAATGTTGCGAAACAGCATGTCTGTCCTCTGAAAACTTCCAGCTGAAAGTATGACATACCAGTCAATGTGAACAGGTGACGATCACCTCTTTATGTGCAAGCATGAATTCCAAAAACAATGGCTGTAAGTGAAATTTCATAGTTCAAAAAACAAACTGATCATCAATCCAAGAACAAAAAAGCCGAACTGGTTATGAATTGGTTCAGTTCAGTTGTATCGTGCCTGACTTTTAACTCTAGATGGTGCTGTAGATTCACAGAGGAGACTGACACTGCTCCACTTAGACGCTGTTCGCTAAACCTTCCTTAAAGGTGTGGGAGGGTGTGTCAGTTTCAGCAAAATGTAGTGTGAAGAGTCCGATAATTACCTTGCAGTGATATAGTTGCTGGTTGTCTCTTATTATTGGTTTATTTTAATAATATGTTCATGTGTATGTTGCATTTTACTGCTGCATGTGTTTAAGGTTAAACTCACACATGACAGTTTAATCTGCAGCAAGACATCATATTTCAGAAGATCACTATACTGCATGTTTGTAGCTTTGCTGTCATGTAAAAACTATGTGCAGTCCTTAACAAATGTATTACTCCACCACCAAGTTTTATGCCACAGTTGCCCAAATTTAGCAGTGCTGGTAATGATCAAAATAATTTTTTGTTTCTGTTATGTTTAATCCACCAGTATACACAAGCTCTTTAATCAAAATGATATTATGCTGAAATAGTAATAGAGGTATTAATAAACAGTAGCAATTATCGCTCATATTTACGAATTTTTGAATTTACCGCATTACAAAAAGCAGAAAAAATAGACTAAGTCACGGTTAAGACTAAATTCTTGCTGCAACGTCATCTACAGGCAAGAAGTCGTCATAATGCCCTGATGAAACCAACAGAAACATCAACAGGTGAGGAAACTTGGGTTTTGGACCTAGAACTTTGTCAGCAGAAAAAAATAATGTCATTAATTTTTGATTTTTTGGTTAAGATGCCACATTACAATTATTTACTTTAATTTCTGAACAGAAAATTTAGTTTTACTGGTTGAATATTATGTTTGAGTAATTTCTGACTTGAAGCCCAGTGTGCCTTGTACTGTATAAGAACTTGAATTCATTATGAAATTCCTGCCTCCTTTTCAGTATATTAAACATCAAGAGAGTCCACATTAAAGCTATTTATGATGCTGAATGGCCTTTGTGATAGATAGGATACACTGTTTAACATATTTGTTAACCACTGTGGGCCCAATCTTTTGCCCGGTATATAAATATATAAATTAGGCATGCAGGTGGCGCGTTGCTATCTTCCACAAAAAATACAGCTGTGCCAGTGCCCAACTGCAACCAGGTCTTAGGCATAAAAAATAGACCATTGGTTGGTATCACAGACATGCAGAGCACATTGGAAACATGACCGTGTAGAAGTGTACGTACTGCAACAATTACTGTATATATATTCAATATGATGGATTGTATATTTAAAAAATGAGTATTAATAATAAGACGAAGAAAGAAAGAAGGGGAAAAAATGTGTGTTTCATTACACTTAATGTGATCATTTGACCAGTCCCGAGATTGACTCCATTATTTATGCATTCTCACAATGCCAGTCTGTGCTGTGCTTCAGTGCGTTTCACTCCTAAAAGGTGGATTTGAGTAATGTGAGTGCAACCAAACCAGCACTTTTCCCTGTCGCCAGCATAGTTGGAAGAGGTGAGCCACAGCACGGCTCACACACAACGTGGACCTGATGTATATAGTTACCACTTCTGCTGCCTCTGCACGCGGGCAGTGATCAAACTGAAAATCACGGCCTTATGTAATGGAGAAATCCAGTAGAAGTCTGTATGTGACCACAAACACTCAGTTGTATGTGTGGTGTTGTGTGCACACACCAGCTGCATAAACAACAGCCAAAACACTGAACACCTGAGATGAGACGGGTCTCATCTCATCCTGTCTGTTTGGATTTTTCGTTCCTTCTCTCTTTCTTATTTTAGCACTTTCTGATACTTTTTTTGAAAACCATAACTAAGCTGTTTTAGGCCTAAACCAGGCAAATCAGTAACCATAGCATTGTGTGACCGTATGTGAGACTACCCTTCCAACAAAAAAATGATGCTCCAATGGATACCTTGAGTACAGAAATGTGATGCTCTGACCAAACAGCACTGTACTGTCTGTTTCAGACAATGCATACAATATATTG
>JAQQAE010006829.1:0-16342 GCA_029823295.1 Pseudamia nigra
GTAAACTGATGAGGCACTTCAAAATAAAGTTACCTGTGCAAACAAAGTAAACCTTATCGACAGTTATTTTATATTTTAACTAAAATAAAGGACGAAACATTTATTAAATGAGAAATATCTATGCAAAGAATAAACAAATGCCTTAAGGGCATCACAATAACAGAGGTTGAATTGCTTTGATGTGGACCTAGGAAGAAACATTTCTTTGTTCAAGTAAGACAGAGGTTTTGTCCTTAGAACAATGAATCAGATACTCTTCTGTTCATAATGTAAGTTTCTGTTTGCTGCTTCGCTTGAATGTTGATTGTACTCAAGTGATCTGATAGGATTAAGTTTGTGCACAGCTTAGGTTAACGTCGTATACATACAGTATTCCTGGATGGAAGATGAAGAACATCCCACATCACACACGAGTTGTGACTTGTGGGAGGATTTTCACATGACACGAGACGAGTGGACACACCCACAAGAAGGATGCCTTTTCTTTGACCATGTATAAAAACTTGAGGAATTCAGGATTGGGGTCATTCATTCCTCATAGCATGCTGAGGGACCTGTGCTTTGTAATTTTAAATGTGGTGATAAATATTAAATTGGTTAAACTTAAAATGATGGTTCTTCCAATGCAACAAACACGCAAGAAAAAGAGAATTTTTCTTACACCTGCCAGAAGCGCCATATCCCCCACTCCCCCTGTTGTTCCACACGAGAGGGGATAGGGAAATAAGCCACACTTTAACATGGCTTGGGTGCATCCACATTACTCAAACCATCTGCACTTTCGGGGTGAAACACAGACAGGCCTGGCACGAATCGACAGTGTAACTTACCAGAAAAATAAAGGCTTTCCCAGCAACTTCCATCAGAGTTAGTATCCACTGAAAAGACCAGATTTGATTTCAGGATCCCTTGTCCACATTCACATCCTGGAATGTCAGTGTTATAGTTTGAGAAAAGCTGAACCAATTTACTTGAAACGTAACATAGTTATGACTTAAAAATCTATGTCCTATCAACTTTTAGAGTCGACAGTACTATTGCTTTTAATAGGACATTTTGTTTCAAGAAAAGACACGATACCTCAAAAGTATCTGAATCAGTTTACGTAAAACTTGCCTTACTTGTTGACTACTATATTTGCATCCTGCCCACTTTTGGGATAGGTGATGCTGCTGCTTGTCACAAGAAAAAGACTGAACTCATAATACTACTATAAAGTGATTGTTTTTTTTCGCCACATACCTTGCATCTATGGGCAATCAAAATCTCTAGTTTCCTGTGTAGTTGTACTTTGCGAAAATGTTTTCTCTCATTTAAATGTCAGTACTTCCTGACTGGTTAAAAGTCTTTCATTTGTTTTTTAAGACAGCAAATCTAAAAATGTGCTTCATGCAGAGGCTGGAGTCAGGAATGGAGTAGGGTAACAGCTAGAAAGCTAATTCCTTATTCTGGTTAGGTCCTACATGTATTAAACCATTAACACTTTGACTGAAAAATCTCCTAATTACTGCTTATTAATGGTAACTGTCCTCATTTGTGTGCTCTAATTGTGATCTTAATATACTTCGCCAGTGGGGTCAGTTAAGATGGTAACACCATATGAATAGCTCTTACTAAATGCTGTCCATTCTTATGTAACAAAGACAAAGGTAAGTGCTGATAGTCTCTAAACAACTTGAATTCTTTTTAATTGTGTGTGTTGTCTATTCTAAAGTGAGGTCTTACTTCTAACTCATTAACCATTTAATTAGTTGCAGCAGTTTGTAATCATCACCTAATTAATGTTAAATGTAATAATCTCCATTGCTGTGCTTTATGATACAGAGCCGGTACACTACTATTTGTGTGTGTTAAATAACTACTTGTGTACAATGAATTCATGTAAATTAATTATTTTGTTCCCATTGATTGCAGTACTGAATAATAACGCATCTTTAGGCTGATGAATCTCTGACTATATATAGTACAGTGGAACAGAGCGACCGGATCTATCGCCTTCATCCCCCTAAGTTCAGACGTGTTTCGGGACGCCCAGGGTGGGGGTCGTCCGCTCCCCGTCGGTGCTAACGTTCCCCAGGCCTCCCTCCCTTTCCCCCCTGCCACAGCGCGGGGCGAGGGAGGGCACCCCTCCGGCGCAGCTGCTGGTGTTCAAACCATATTTCCAGTCCAGTCGACAGAAGGAAAACCACATGCCTTGAATGCCATGACCTGGACGACTGAGAATCTTCACAGACATGAGTCAATATTGCACAACACAATTAACTATGTACATTTTTTGTCATTACCTGAGTTTACTCTGAATACTTCGACTCACCTGAAATGATGCTCCGGTGGTGGCTTTCACTTTTCAAGTGTGAACAATGACTGTTTTCCTGATAATTGGCATTTTAGTTCCTTCACCTTTCACTTTCTTAGCTCGCTTTTTGGTGGGAAGTCAGTCTCGTATTTACTATGAACAGTACGAAATGCCGCTTCACATTTCCCTTAGACTTGCAGATGAGGCAAACGCACTTCAAAAAGGTCATCATGAAAAAAAGTCCTCCCATTCCGTGTGAAAGTGATAAGTTTTTGTCTTCTTACTCAGTCCAGCTCCCCCAATCATTTTTATACCCTTCCTTAAGTTTAAGAGAAAAAAAACTGAGGGCTAAAAATTGGAGGTACAGTATCTAGCTTTTTAGTTTTGTTGCACATAGGTTGTTTGCACATGCACAGTGACCCAAGTGTCAGAAAAAGTCAGATGTCCTTTGACTGGCTGCCCTGTAAATCAATCAAGTGACAGGATTGATGATAGGATGACATCTATTTTTTTTTATGTCATGCGATCGACCCACACTACTTGACGTATTGAGCACACCTGCTGTAAATCAATAAAGTGACAGGATGGATAATAGGCCGACGTCTATTTTTTGTAATGTCATGTGAGCTACCGACACTACCGTCGCGATTGACTGGTCGATCGGGATCGACGTAATGAGCACCCCTAACACAGACTGTTATCCACATATGAAGGTGAGACTCTGTGCATATTCGAGAAGCATGTGGCATGAGTCAGTGGCTACTAAACCTGTTACATGGCCCCACATAAGCCTATCCATCCGTGACCTGCAAGAATCCAGTTTCGACTAATCCCTGCAACTGTAAAAAATGTTTTCTCACCCTTCAGATGGGGATTTAAATTACTTTTCACTTATGTCTTGTGCTGTGAATTGTCTGCACTGTGGTGTGCAGCTGGACCCTGAAGCTTTTCTCTGGTTAATATTGTCCACACGCCCTTATACTTGGGTCACCCAGACCCATTTCTGTACATACAGTGAGCTCACACATACAGTACCCACAGAATTGTATATTGTAGTAGCCTTCTTTATTGTCACATGAAATACTTCAGCTTAAACACCTACAAACAGCTGCTGTTGAGGTTAAACACACATCTGTACACCTGTTCACACAAATATAGTCCAGACAGGTTGAATACAGAGACACTTATTTATTATTTAACTATAGTTTATGCACACTCACATTGTAAGCAAGAGGCTTCTGGGCAAACAAGAAATATTGCACATTAGGAGACACACACACACACACTGGAGTATGTTTTGTGTTTGAGTCCTCGTTGTATTTATGGTCGTCTAAGACACCTCAAGGCATGCAGAGCACAAATACACTCAAGCATGATCATATCTATTTCATGTTTTGGAGTGGGTCATATTGGGATGGGTGACATCATAGTGTTATGATCAGCAATACATACACACTATCGCACACAAGCATCCATGTATAGCCCAGGGGATACTAGCACATGGTCAACACCCCGGGTTATTACAGGAAATGAAAACTGAGACTGGTAGTGAAAAAACAGACATACAAATAAAACCAGTGTCACTAAATAATACACAATATATAATAATTGTGTGACAAATAATGAACAGTCCAATATCAAATAAAATAAATTGCTTGGAAAATCAGCTGTGTTTTGCTTTTGATTTAGCTCTGGGTAATAATTACCAGCCTCTGATTTGGCTCAAGTCATTTTTCATGGTGCTCACTCTGAATAAAATGGCTTTACACAAGACAGGATTTTGAAGAGACAAAGGTTTTATTAATGACATTTAATGCCATGCATTGTCTAATCCTGTTTCACCTTCTGCTTACCAAGGCTTTCCTCATAATGCATACATTTTGTTATTTTGTTCATTTATTCAGCATTTCTATTCTGTGCTTTTCACATTTTGGATAATATTTTTCCGTTTTCTTGGTTCCTTTGTCTTCATTTTTTCTGATTATTTTGTACATTTTTTTCTGTACAGTTTTCATTGTCATGACTGTGAACTCCTTTGATTACTTTTTTGTGTGTTTTTACCTCCGTTTTGCACACATCATCCTCTGCTAATCAAGTCTTTCTTGATAATACACGAAGAAGTAACACTAAAACGAGTCAAAAGTAAATACTGAAATTAAAAGTCAAACTTATAACACTCAATGAGAATAAAATCGTCCTCAGCACCATCTGGATAAGCTGTAGTTTTGTAATTCAGCTTCCTCCACATTCTAATGTCGCATCCTGTGTCAATGTATGCTGCCCACGGTCTACATAAACAATAGGTGACACGGACCTTCTCAACACAATACTACATTTATGCAGTTTTTCTGTGGCAGCACTAATATCCAGATGAAACCCCCATAAATTCCAGAAGGAAATGGGTGATTTAACAATGATGAGGCTGCTGGCAGGCAGACCATTCAAATGAATTTCATAATTTGGGTTTAGTCCATGATTCACATTTGGCAAGCCATTAGAAAAATAAGGGAAAAAAAAGAAAAACACACTCTCTTTCCTCAGCCTGCACCCAACCTCCCTTCAGTGGTCTCCCATCAGGCCTTGCAGCGCAGCTCTTCAGTAGAGTGAAGCGGACTGAGGGCTGACTAGTCAAACAGCCTTTCATGGGGCAAAGACTGATAGCTTAATTAGGACTGCTAATGTTAATCACACTTAAATATTTATAAGGAGGAGTTCTTTTGTTTAGCCTTGACCTTTCACTGGAGCTCATTAACATGGTTATTATTGCTGCTGGTGTTAGGTTGCTGCTCTTAAACATGGCCGGGACACTCGCCTCAGGGCTGTTATTGATTTTGATGGAGCAGTCATGGTGCTGTGTTAACGTTTTGTGGGAATGACATTGGCTTATCAGCGTTTGGAGGACTTCATATGTGTGTGCGTGTGTGAGTAATGGGCAATACCTTATCAATGAGGTGAGCGCAGTGTGTTTAAGTGGCAGTGAAGGTAATCGAGGCAGGTTCATAAACACTCAAGGAGGTTGGCTTGTGTCAGCTCAGCACTTTGGCTGAAATTCAATTGTTATTTGTACAACAGCATCTGAGTTATTTCACTCTCAGAGCCAAATGCAAAATATGTCATTACTATTGACCTGCCAATTCTAAATTTAGGGTTGGTCAGGGGCCTGTTTTTATCAGGTCACCAATTTTCTGAGTACAATACAAAACAATACTACCAGATGTAAATTTATTTTCCAAATTAAAACAAGAAATGTGGAATTTTCTGTTTTAATGAACTGAAAAACAAACTGCCTTTTTCAGTTCAGATACGGAAAAATGCAGAAGAGAAATCTCAGTCATAACAGAACTAGCATGAATTCCAGGCAGAAGCTGAGTAAAAGTTACTCTCTCTCTCTCTCTCTCTCTTTATGTGTGTGTGTATTTTGAAATTCTGTAGCCATTGAATTAACTTAGATCAGTGTCAAATGAAGCAGTAAAACAGAGGCTTCTGAGTCAAAGCGGGTTATTAATATCACCAAAATGATATGCCCAATCTGGTTAGGAGACTGGTATCATGGAAATGTGATTTGGTTTTCAAAAATGGAAAATGAGCAGAGTATCAGTAAAGTTAAACCCTTAACATTTCTGTTTTACTGAAATGTATGTGACGGTCCTCTGCTCTGCAGGTCCTGTAGCGGTGTGTGTGTGTGTGTGTTGTGCATGGCTGCCCTTGTCTGTGAAGTGTGCAGATCCTGTGGGTGGAGAGTAATCCCTGCGCACCTGGCCAGTCACTGGGACTGGTATATAAATGCTGTGTCCCAATTCTTGGGTTGCAGCTGACATCGGCCGCAAAGACTGCAGCCCATGTCGGCTGTAGTCTTTGTGGTCTGCGAAGGCTACACCTAACCGTCGTTACATGGAACAGTCTCTACCCCATGGAGGCTGGGCAATTTGCGTAAATCAGCACAGCTGTTCTTACCCTTGCGTGATGACGTAGGCACCTGTCGCTGACCGGCTGCTGTTTTGAGATGGAGGATTTTTCACTCATGTTTGTGGTTATTTTACTTTTTAATGTAATTCATGAATTGGAATTACTCTATCTTATTTAATTGTATATTTCTCATAGCTTTCTCACTCGGCAGTACTTCTGTCTGCCATGCGCACAATGCATTGTGGGATATGGTGGGCTGTGAAGGATACATTGGTTATGTCCTTTGTTGTCCAGCTGATGAAGGCCGCATTTGAAGGAGCCGTCAAAATGGGACAACCTTTGTGCTTGGCTATGACGCCAACAACCAACAAATGCAGCTGACATCGGCTGCAACCCCTGAATTGGGACTCGGCTAAAGAGTCACCTGCAGCCTTCACGGGCTCTCTCCTTCCTCTGCCATCCTGCAACATGCTGGAAGCACAGCTCGGCTGTCCTGCCCAGTGTGGTATAATCCTATAATCAATCCTATAGTCTATACGTTGAAATATACTAAACAAAACATTTGCTTTGCAACCAGGGCTCATTTTCTGCTGTACACTTTGTTTGCAATTCCTGCCACACTCTCCTTGCAAAATACAACACAGTTACATTAGACACTTTGCAATCATTGAGAAAGCACTTCTATTCCAAAATATTATGCAAAACACACCCATAAATGGTGGCACGCGATCACATGAAAACAGCTGCACAGAAACACTGAAGTAGATGAGTCACTGCTCGTATGAGGTGACGGGGTCCATAATCTGATACTGAAACCCATACTGCTCTTCATTTTTTTTCTAAAGATGTCAATGTGTTGCTTTGAAAATATCATTCAAGTGGTGAATGTATGAATCATTTTGTGCGGAAATGTCATTTTGATAAGGTTTGATTGGAGAGTTGTAGTTTGAAACAGAAGTGAGATGTTTATCTGTGAGTGCTGTGTCCTACAGAGCTTGTGTGCACAGCTTTTGCATTGTGCCAAATTCAGCAAGGATGTAAGCAATCACAAAGACACTGTAATTATGAAGGACAGAGAGAATAAAAGCTTCTATCCACTATACTCCATTTGTAGCATCACCATCAGTACACATACAGCTCTTCATCGCTTACATTTAGCTTCACTACATAAATTTGTCTGTTTAACCAACACCTTATTCTAATGACATGATGCTTTGGGGTAATAAATACCCACTGCTGTGAGAAAATACTATTACGGTGTGTTGTAATGAAATCCATTAATCACTGACTGTTATTTTCTCAATTTAGTTTTAAAAAAGGAGTTATTTTAAAAAAAAACTCTACTCCAATAACCCCTCCACCTCAGAGTCCCCCGGCTGAGGTTCACATATTGTTTATTAGATTTATTAATTTCATTTGGACAGTATTGCCCTCTCAATTTCAATGCATTATTCAACAATATTATATTTGCAGTAGTCCTGGTGTGTGGTGTCTTGATAACAAACAAACACTTTAAATCTGTCAGACCTTGTGCACATTGTTCGGATCTCTATTATTTTAACGCTAATGGAATTCAAGTAAAACACACATTTATAAACCGGTAATTATTTTGTTTTGTGATATGCAATAGGATTTGAAGCCAAAAGAACAGACCTTTTAAAGCAGCTTGTGCAAAGATACCCTCTGAAAAACAGAATATAGCTGTAGTCCTTTCTTTATCTGACCGTGCAGCTCCATCTGCCTCTCTTCCTCTTCCCTTTAATCCGCTGATGTTTTATTGGCTATCTATCTTCCATAGGCCACTATATATGAGCATTTCTTTCCTCCCACAGAACTGAAAGTGCTGTTGCAACAGATGTCTGAACACACACAGACACTTTATAGATTGCGTCGTGACGCTTCTCTCTGTAGGAATGCAGTCCTGACACTATTTCTTCTATTTCAACTTTATTTATTTATTTATTTTTTGATGAATAATGTACAAAGAGCCTGAATGGCTTTATGCTAAAATTACATATTTCATTTTTATTGTCTATTGTTATGATCTGTATTGTCTACTTTTGAAAACACACAAGTATAACTATGTTTATTCATACGTTGGCAGTTTTCTGTGCAAGAATGTGAAAAGATCTTTCACAGCAGCGGTTCTCAACTGGCTCCACATTGTCACTTAGATTTTCCAATGTTCATCAAGTTAAACACACACCTATACCAGGAAAATGTATTTACTTATATAAAAAAACAAACAGTACTCTAGTAAAAGTCATGTTGCATTTTAAATACAATGACTCAAGGAGAAGTACAGTACATGCACTAAAAAGTAAAAGAAAAAGTGTCTAATTAAAAAAAATACTCAACTAGCAAGTAACTTATGAGGTGTGATTGATTTATTCTTGCCTAAAATATTGTGTTTTATTTAGTTTATTTTTGCTTTTTTCAATATTGTTACTTATTTTGATATTTTTTGTTTCACTTGTTGGTACTTTGTAAATTGCTTCAATAATTGTGTTAATATTTTACATGCTAATAATTGTTTTTTATTTTGTTCATTTTGTTAATATTTTGTTGGTTATTTTACCACTCTTTTGTTTATTTTGTTGACGTTTTGCTGCTCATTTAGCTGCTTTTGTTCATTCTATTATTATTTTGCTAATGTTTTTTTGCTTTGTTGATATTTTGTTAATTATTTAGCTACTTTGATCTATTTATTAATATTCAGTTGATTATTTTGTGATATAATATTTTGTGGGATGACAAACTCTGGGTGTGTAAAATAGAGTAAAAATGAAGTAGATGTACACAAGTACTACCCACCTCTGCATACACATAATTTTATATATTCTCAGTATATTTTCCAGCATCATGAAGTGCTTTAGTACTCCTTCCTTTTCAGTGAGTTCTCGCCATTTTACCATTTTGAACAGGTGTGAGGAATTTCAAACTAAATTTATGTTTTTGTACCAAATTTGAGCCGAAACACTGGACTTTGCTGAGAAGTCACAACCCAATCATATCATTCAACCACTACGTATGATTTTTCTCTTCAGGAATGCGAGTAAAGAACTGTAATTTGGCATCTTAATAAAAAACTTAGAATGTGCTTTGCAATATTTTTCTGCTTTTTATGGATAACAACAATAATATGTAATAGCACAGAAAATATTATTTCAAGTCAAGAACATGTGCATACTGGTGGATTAACCATTACAGAAACATGAAAAATTGTTTTATAATAATTACCAATACTGTTAATTTAGGGCAGCTCTGGCATAAACCTTACTTTGGATGGTGGTCGAATAAATCTAGTAAGTACAGAGGTGCCGTTGTTAGCACTGGTGCCTCACAGCAAGAAGGTTGTGGGTTTGAACCTAATGCTGGCGCCTTTCTGTGTGAAGTCTGCATGTTCTTTCCGTGTCGGCGTGGGTTCTGTCCTGTACTCACAGTTGGGGTTAGTGGACAGATTAGAGACAAAAGAAAAGAGCAGAGATAGAACAACAACAACACAGACACTGGATGACATTCACAGTCACTGCACATGTCCGCAGACACACAGCAAGACATCAAGACGCCTACAGACCTAGGGCAGAGGGAGGAAGGACAGAACTACAGGGAAGACGCAAGTTCGTATCACAATATTAATGAATGTAAAAAGAAAAGAAATGGGGGTGAGAGGGACAGTGAAAGAGAAGCAGCTATAGAGAGGGTGGAAGATGAAGAGAGAAAGGGGAGATGGAGAGAGAATGGCGAGGGAGAGAGGGGAATGTGGGAAAGAGAGAGAGAGGCAGGGGAAGAGTTTAAGAAAGAGATAGAGAGCGAAGCTCAGTGCATCACTGTCCCCCAGCAGCCTAGGACTACGCAGCAGAGCTAAAAGAACACTAAAGCTTTGACTGACCTAGTTCTAACTATACGCTTTGTAAAAAGGAAAGTCTTAAGCCGAGTTTTAAAGGTACTGCATCCTGACGCCACATTGGAAGTTGGTTCCACGGGAGAGGAAACTGAAGGCTCTGCCTCCCAGTCTAGTTTTAGAGATTCTAGGAACCTCAAGTAGTCCTGCACTCTGAGAGCAAAAAGCTCTGATTGGTTTATGGGGAACAATAAGGTCTTTGATATACAGTAGAATAGAGCCTTATTGTTTATGGGTTTCCATAATCCAGCCTAGACGTAACAAATGCATGGACTAATTTTTTTGCATCACCTTGGGACAGGACATTCCTAATTTTGGCTACATTACAGAAATAAAAAGGCTGATCTTGACATTTGGTTTATGTGAGAACTGAAGGATAAGTCCTTATCCATGATCACCCCCAAGTTCCTCACAACTGTGCTGGGATCTATTGAAATGTTGTCTCGATTAAGGAAGTCATTAAGGAGTGTACTCCTGAGATTCCTTAGGCCTATTACAATAACTTCGGTTTTTAATTTTCGTTCAGCAGTAGAAAGTTAGAAGGCATCCAGGCCTTTATGTTTGTGAGGGTGTACTCACACTGGCAGTTTGTTCCACGCCTGGGCGCGTTTCACACCTTTAGTGCGGATCGTTTGAGTAATGTGAGTCGAAGTGAGCCGCGCCCTGGCCCCGGGCCTCAGTGCGGTTGGAAGAGGTGTTTTACGGCATGGCACAGTTGGTCACGCATGCGTACAAGCACAGCGACCGTACGTGATGATGACATAAAATCACCACGTCCTTCACTACACTTGTGTCAAAACAATGGCAGCAGCTGAAAAAATCTGCGCCTGCGGGCAGCGTGGTTAATTGCAAATCGTCGCCTTGCATTCACGAGAAGCCTAGGTGTGTCACCAGACAGTATCTGAGCGAAATGGCACACACTTCACCATAAAATCATTCTGATCATCCGGATGATTCCCGTGTTGTGATCCATGATACCAAATCTGTTGAATGTAGCGGCTGCAGCTTCTGATGACGTACACACAATGTACAAATGAGGTGATGACGTCTGTACAAGACCAATCGAGCCGTGGCCCGCTGTAATGTGAGCAGAGACGCACTGGAGACTGCGAAAGTGTGAAGTGGGCCCCGGCTCGGCTTGAGCCAAAATGGCCCTAGTGTGAGTACACCCTGAGACAAGCATGGAGTTTTGTTGAAGTAGTTTTTAATTCATCAGGTTTCATGGAGAGATACAGCTGTGTGTCATCAGCATAACAATGAAAACCTAAGCCATGTTTTCTTATGATATCACCTAAAGGCAGCATGTATAGCGTAAAAAGTATTGCTCCTAGTACTGAGCCTTGTGGAACACTGTGACTAACTTTAGATTGTGCGGATGACTGGTCAGTAATATGTACAAATTGAAATATTTCTGTCAAGTATGACTTAAACCAGTCTAGTGCAGTACCTTTAATCCCAATAGAGTGTTTTAATCTGTGTAACAGAATGTTATGATCAATAGTGTCAAAAGCAGCACTGAGATCCAAAAGTACAAGTACTGAAACTAGTTCACTATCTGAAGCTAACAGAAGATCATTAATAACTTCCACCAGGTCAGTTTCAGTGCTGGGGTATTCTTTAAACTCTGACTGAAATTCTTCAAACAGATTATTTCTGAGTAAATGCTGTTGAAGCTGCTTTGCAACAGTTTTTTCAAGGACTTTAGCTACAAATGGTAGGTTGGAGATGGGTCTGTAATTAGCTAAGTCACCTGGGTCAGAATTAGTCTTTTTAAGGATGGGCTTAGTCATAGCAGTTTTAAAGGTCTGTATCACATAGACTAATAACAGAGACAGGTTTTTCAGATTCAGTATAGTATTGTCAATTAAGGGAATGACTTCTTTAAATAATTTAGTTGGGATAGCATCTAATAGACAAGTGGAGGGTTTTGATGTATTGATTGTTTTGGTTAGTTCTAACAAATAAGTACATGAGAAGAACTCTACGTGTATAAGAGCAGGGGGCTCTGCAGATACTGTGTTAAATGTATCTATGGGAGATGGGTGGTACTGCAGATTTTTTCTCTAATCGTAATTATTTTATTTGTGAAAAACTGTTTGAAGTCATTAGGGGCAGAGTTGAAGGGAAATTGGTTTAACAGAACTATGGCTTTTTGTTAATCTGGCAACAGTGCTAAAAAGTAACCTGGGGTTATATTTATTTTCTTCTATTAAAGAAGAGTAGTATGTACAGGGTTAACCAAAAAAAAATGGGAACTTTTAAACAATCCAATAAAACCAAAAGTGATGGAAGAAAAATATTTCATTCATAGTAATTGAAACTTTAAAACACTAAGATGGCAGAGTGTTTACTTGCTCAAGGTCACTGTCTCGCAGTGCTGCCACTTGCTCATGTCTGCCAATACGCACTTCAAAGGTTCCCGTTTTTTTGGGTCACCCTGTATTTTTGGCCAATCAGAGGGTTGACCTGTATTTTCTAAAACTATCTTTTCACGCATTTAACGATTCTACTAGTTTGGAGGAATGTCATTGTCTCTCTAATCTTCGTAGTTCCTGTTTTAACTTCCTCAGCTGAGGTGTGAACCAAGCTGCTCTCGTCCTCTGCTAACTTCTTCTTCAGAGGTGTGATAATATTGAGGACTGAATTTAGTGAGGCTGCACAGTTACTAACTGCATGCTAGGGGTTAGGTTAATACAGTAGGTCACTCTAAATTGCCCTTAGGTTTGAATGTGAGTGTGAATAGTTGTCTGTCTATATGTCAGCCCTGTGATGAACTGGCAACTTATTCAGGATGTACCCTGCCATAGCGCTGAGTCAGCTGGAATAGGCTCCAGTGATGTTTAAGGGTTATAAAGGAATGAATTAAGCACTGTACACACATGTTGTCATGTCAGATTTCAAATTCAGAGAAGAAAATAATTAATAGTGTAACAAAAGTTTGAAAACAGTAAAGAAAATTCAGCTTCACATTCTTTTAGTCATTGGAGATGAGTGCAACAAAAGTTGAGTTAACCCTACAGAGATGGCATCTCCACAGCTACATACAATAATACAAACATAGACAAACACAATGCAAAATGTGATTAAATATAGCTTAACTACCTGTTTTGTACACACTTTACTCTCTGCACACTATATGTAAACATGAAATTAATTGCACTAGACCCTGATTAATGGCAGATATTGCCCATGAAACGTAAACATAAAATGAATAGCGCATGACAAATGAATAAAATGGCCACACAATGAACAAAACAATGCACGCAATGAGTAAAAATAAAGAAAATAATAAACAAAGTGAACAAAACACTGAAGAAACACAACAAAGTAGTCAAGACAATGAACAAAATTGAACAAAGCAATAAACCAAGTGAATGAAAATGACCAAAATCTAATTCAAAGTAAAATGTAACCTGCCACATTTCAGTCAAACACCACTGTTCCTATAGCAACAGCATCATATAAATAGTTTTTTTTTTAATTTGTGAAACGATTTTTGGATCTTGACGCACCATTTGAGAACCACTGTTTGACACACTGCAGTGTGTGGTTTTGTGTCTGCATGGCCATGAGTTTTTGAATGAGCTGTTAAAGTATGTTTGTGTGCATGTAGGAAACAGGGACATATTGATGTTACGGTGCCATGAAATGAGAAATGTAGTGTTTGCATGTGATTGTGTGAAAAATGACAAACAGCAACAAACTGAATAAATATTGCACCTGATCTGCATTTGTGTATGTTTTGTTTGTACATAAGAAAGAGCCATTATTGTTAAATCTGTGTTATTATGCTGGTGTTTCGAAGAGTGTGAAAAGAAATGTGAAAAGTGTGAGCATTATTGAAAAGCCATGTTGCCAGATTGAAAGCAGCCATTCTGTCTCGCAGCTCTGCAATCACTAAATGCCATTTGGGAAGTGACCGTAAGCACTTCAAACCACCCACGTGTTTCACAATCAGACCAATGAATAAAAGATTTGAGTTTTAAGTGCCTTCATTTTGAATTTCAAATAAGCGGAGATGTGGGACAAAACCAAAAAGGACCAGAGTTTGCGACAACTCCTGCTACCCCTCCTCGTATTTCATCCTCTACTTGTGGAGGTGGAATTGAGAAGCGGCTGTCACTGCTCTGTGGCTCTGTCTTTAAGAAAGAGCTCAGGGAGCAGGTGCAAAGCTATTTTCAATCTCGACTTGTCTTTTTGATGTTTTAGTCATGGCTTTAGTGGTCTACATGGGACTGTCTTCATGTTTAGTTTTCTTATTTTCAGCTCCCTGTCTGCTTGGTCATGCAAGAAATTTGACAATGTCTGTTTTTGCAGAGGTCTCAGAAGTCAAGGGGACATTTTTAATTAGGCATCTCTGGATCCTCTTGGAAGTTTTGAACATTGAACACTTCCTTTTCTGTGTGTAGGTGAATTGCTGATGTTTACAAATTTAACAAAATAAGCAAAAAACTAAGCAAAATCTAGCAAAAAAAAAAAAACAGCAAAGAGAACCAAACTGAAGCTAAAAGGAACACAACGGTCCCCAGAATGGAAAAGAAGTGATCAACCAAATGAAAAATAAAAAACCCAAAACAAAGAACAAAATGAAAAAAAAGTGTTAAGAAAGTTAAGGAAACTAAAATCTAAACAAGAAACTGTGCAACAATTAACAAAATAATTAACCAAATACCAAAAACTGATCAGAGATTTTGGCAGTACATCTAACCAGCCTCACCACCACAGGCCACATGTCACCACACCAGTCCAGCACCTCCACATCCAGCATCTTCACCTCCAAGATCATCTGAGACCAGCCACCCAGACAGCTGCTGAAACAAGTTCACATAAACAAATAATTTCTTCACAAACTGTCAGAAACAGTCTCAGCTCATCTGCATGCTCACTGTCCTCATGAGGGTCTCGACCTGACTGCAGTTTGTAAACGTAACCGACTTGAGTGGGCAAATGCTCACATTCAATGGCATCTGGCACGTTGCAGAGGTGTTCTCTTCATGGATGAATCTTGGTTTTCACTATAGAGGGCAGATGACAGCATGTATGGTGTTGTGTGGGTGAGCGGTATGTTCATGTCGACATTGTGAATCGAGTGGCCCATGGTGGTGGTGGGGTTGTGGTATGTGCAGGCGTGGTTATGGACAACGAACCCAGGTGCATTTACTGATGGCTTTTTAAATGTACAGAGATACCATGATCAGATCCTGAGGCCCATTGCTGTGCCATTCATCCACAACCATCACCTCATGATGCAGCATGATAATGCACGGCCTCATGTTGCGAGGATCAGTACACATTTCCTGGAAACTGAAAACATCCCAGTTCTTGCACGGCCAGCCTTCTCACTGGACGTGTCACCCATTGAGCATGTTTGGGATGCTCGACATCAGCGTCTATGACAGCACGTTCCAGTTCCTGTCAATATCCAGCAACTTCACACAGCCATTGCAGAGGAGTGGACCAACATTCCACAGGCCACAATCAGTAACCTGATCAACTCTATGTGAAGCAGATGTGTGAGGCAAATGGTGGTCACACACACACACACACACACGCACGCACAGCAGAACGGTACATTTTAGAGTGGCTTTTTATTGTGGCCAGCCTAATGCACACCTGTGCAATAATCATGCTGTCTAATCTGCATTTTGATATGCCACACCTGTGAGGTGGATGGATTATTTCGGCACAGGAAATAATCCATCAGGAAACAAGTGCTCACTCACACAGATTTAGAAAAGTTTGTGGACAATATTTGAGAGAAATGGACCTTTGAGTTCAGCTCATGAAAAATGGGAGCATAAACAAAAGTGTTGCGTTTATATTTTTGTTCAGTGTATGCATATATATATATTAGGGCTGTCAATATTAACACGTTAATCCGGATTAACTCATTTGCATCATTAATTAGATTAAAACTTTTAACGCAATTAATGCGTTACCACAATTAACACATTAATGTGATTAATGCACAATAACTCATACATTAAGGACATCTTTTTTAACCAAAATTTAAATTGACCCTGTGATTAATCAGATTAAAAGTTTTAATTTAAAAATTCAGATTAAAAGTTTGACAGCCCTAAGATTTATATATATATATATATATATGTTAGAGAATGACTTCCAGATCCAGACTGACAGAATGGTAATGGCAAACAGACCAGACATTGTGGTGGTGGACAAACAGCAGAGGAAAGCCGTTGTGGTTGACATAGCAACACCAACTGATGGCAACA
>JAQQAE010006830.1:0-16342 GCA_029823295.1 Pseudamia nigra
GTGTTGTGTTGTCTTCAAGGAGGAGTTGAAACAGGCTTTGGGTGGTCAGGAAGTGCTTCCAGATGACTGGACAACTAATGTTATCAAGGAGACAGGTAGGTCATGAATTGTGTGGTTTTGAAAAAAAAACTTTTGATTTTATTGTGCTGGGTAGTTTGGTATTAGATTTTGTTAATTTTTGTTTTGTGTATTTTATTTTATTGCAATAATTCCCTTGATTATTTTGTTCATTCTGCTTGGATTGTTATTTGTAAATGTTTGAACATTTTTTATATTTGTGTTTTGTACATTCTTGATCAAACTCAAGAAAATGAGCAAATGTTCATTAATTCTATTTGTTTGTAGATAATTATTTCATAATTCTTATTTGAGTTGTGTGTGTGTGTGTGTGTATATGTATGTATATGTGTATACATATATATGTATATGCAGTAATAGATTATAAAATATATTTATCTTTAAGTGCATCTTAAATTGATGAATTTGGAAAATGTGGGTGAGATCACTTGAGAACCACTGTTCTAGTTTTCTTAATGTTTATTGATCATACAGTATTTTACTAGTCACACTAAAGATAACAAAAGAAGCACATGGGCTACTTTGGATGTACTCAATTATTAAACAATTTATATTTAATGTGATGTTTTCTTTGTGTTTTTCAGGTGACAAAGCTTTTGAGCAACAAACGTTCACAGGCTGTGGGTATTCTGATGTCCAGCATTCATCTTGATATGAAGGACATTCATAATGGTAAACATTGTTGTATACTGTACATGTAGTTTTCTGCATACTTTAGCTGTCCAAGAGATGTACGTGAAACTATATTATAGATGTAAACAGTGTGAAACCCCATACAGGATTAACATTCAGCAAAAAAGTCATGCATTAATTGCATTGTGTACAAACCAAACATTTTTTCAGTCTTTTTATGTGGTTAATGGAAGACATCTTATTCTTTAAGTTGAGCATTTCTGAGATCACTGGCAAAGCTTAAACACCCACACTTTGCCATGTGAAATATTTTTCTTTATTATTCCATCTTTCTGTTTTTCATTTCTCTCATTTCGGACGATCTCTTTCCCTCTAACATCATCGTCATGTTTCTTTGTGGCTTCTGTCCTCCTGATGAGTTGTCAACATCTTTTCTACACTACTTTGGTTGACCAAAGTCATTCAAGAGATGTTGATGGAAACGGACTGTCTTCCTGTTTTAGTTACTCTCTGATTGCTCTCCAGTCTTCTCTCATCTGTGTGTCTAAACACTCTCCCTCATCTTGCTCATCTATTCGAAGAGACCCACCTTTGGCCTTATTACGCCGTCAAATTTTTATCACAGCACATATGGCAGCTGGATAGACAATGTGTACCACAGTAACCATGACTGGTGATATAGACATAATATAGACTTGGTTGTAAATAGTTGCTGTGTGGTGGTGTTTTGTCTGAAGGATGTTCAAAGCATGTCACTGACTGAATTTTCACCCTTCTGTATTCTGGCCTTACTGCAAGTGTTGGGTGCATCCATCTCAGTTTTAGAGACAGAGGCCAAGCACAGGCCACTCTCATCAGCCCTGTCATCCGTCTCCGATGTTAAGACAGTTGTTGCCATAGTACCTAATTAGCACTGATTGGAGACTTCAGTATATCACAGACTAAGATCAGGGCCGATATTTCAGTGGTTTGGTTAAGTAGTGTATTCTGTCATTTCCCCTCAAATTGGGATGCCTGCTGCCTAGCATAAACAAATGAATGACCTGGAAACCACAAAGTGTTTTTTTTTTATTATCAATAACAGTAACATTGTGTATTTTCTTGTTTGATTTCGGGACTGGATTAGTTGCAGGGTGAAATGCAAAGATTATAAAGCAGTTTGTTAGTCATTGTTTTTCCAGCCCTAAAATGATCTCACGTTCCCTGAGTACATTGGAGGTTTTAGGCTGATTAAATAATTACCGGAGAATTTGTTTAAAGAAGGGATAATCTGGCTGTCAAAACCTTGCAATTGTCATTTCTGGTGAATCACTGCTTTAGTTTCTTGTGATGACGATAATGAGTAGTAATGGGCCAGACACTGTCTGACTTTAGCATCTGAATTGAAAAGAAAAACAACTTCTGAATCATTTATTTACACCATGTCTGCTTTATGACAGTGGAATTGCTCAGAAAGTTGTTCACACATTTTCTGTTCCCCACAGCTGTTGTTTGTTCTCAGACTTTGCCAAAACTACATGTTTCACAGGACACTTCCGTGTGATGTCTGCTTCCTGTGAGGCTTTGATGATGATGGTGGTGGATGGATGGTGGTTGCCTGTGCCATGCGGGGTTTGAATGTGGTACTAGAGGGAGACCCAGGCACATGGATCTGACTTTTGGTCCTAAGAGATCTATGTCAGTGATGACATGCCTTTCTCCTGTCTCCTTTTAAACCTCTCCTATCAAATCAGTCAACCATACCCTGTTTCTCATCATAATGAGGACCAAATGGTTATCAAAGAGGAGTGCTGAAAACAGGAAAAGGAGTCGGAAAGAATTAAATTATTTCTGTGGTGCTTTTGCAAGAGGAGAAAGTGTGCAATGAATAGAGAGACCGCAATTTCACTGGCAACAATGGAAGCAATGAAGTTGCACAATGGTTGCTAAGGGGTTAAGGATTTGGTAAAGAGGGGGAGAAAAAAAACAAATATCAAAGCAAAAAACATGGGACAGAACTGAGTGGATCAGTGGGACAGTGACTTTAGGCTTTGTTCTACATGTCTGCTTTTATTCCACTTTTTTCTATAAAGTTGTAGATGGATGACAGCATAGACTCCAGTCCTCTTTCATGCCCAAGAAATGGCACTAAGTGAACATGGTGCACTGCTTCCATTGCTTCATGTCTCTTTATCCCTTTTGACATCAACTTTCCCTTCTGTACCTCAGCAGCAAATCGGCAGATCAAAACAGCGTGAGTAATTTGGACACCCACAGGACAGTGAAATACATATAGGTGTTGAGTGCTTCACTGTGTGATTGTGCGTACAGCAACACCTCAGCCTCAACACCACAGACCCCCAGGCTCTGTTTGTCTTTAAACATTTACTTTCGAAGGATTAATGCTTACGGGCGCCAGGTCCTCGCGCCGAGACAAAAAGGCGACACCAGGAATTCAAACAGAGGAGTTCAAACACAGATCTTTGTACCTTTGACAGATTTCTTAGACCATATTTATGTTGTAGTTTTCGCTCCTTGCAGGCTATCATGGAGAGGACTGATAACTATGTAACTCACAGCATTCGGTACCTGCCAATTTATGCTCCAGCAAAGCAAGAGACTCTGAAGGTGTTCTCTGCAACTGTGATTGTTTGAGCCTGTTATAAACAGGTGGTGAAAGCTTTTGTAACAAGTTGATCTTGCAACTTAATATGGTGGTTGACTTCTGACTTAATTATGTATCTTAATGGTATTTTTTATAAAGTGTTAAAGTGTATGTATATGAACATAAAGCATGTCACCCTTTCTTTGATCCACAGCCATCATTAACATGGACAACACTGTTGTTGATCTGGAGACTCTGCAAGCCCTTTATGAAAATGTGAGTGTAAAACCTACTGTTTCTAGCTGTAACTGAATCTATAATCCTGTTACAAAGGTAATAATATATGAAAAACTTCTGACTTTAAAGAGCAGTTAATCAAGATGTGTGTGGACAGTGTGGTTTCAGCCAATAGACCAGTGAAAAGATGATCTCTCATACTGAAAGAAATTTCTGCACTTTCTTGCCAGTGCAGAATCACATAAACACACAGTGTTGAGCAACAAACCCAGTATAATTATACAATGTCACACTGCTGACAGCTTAGACTGATCGTGACTGCAACATTTGGTCAGGGAAAACCTTGCAGTTTTATTTTTTCTCTCTGTGGTCTGTAGCAAAAGTATCATTTTGGGAACCATTTGCTTGTGACAAATAAAATGATTTATGGTTACACATTTCAAGTCGTATATGAAGAGCAGGCAATCATATTATTAAGGAATGAAATGTGAGAAAGCTTGACAAGGCATGATATCAACAAAATGGGAAAAAAACATTCATCAGCTGTTAGTGGTGTTTTATTTGGCTCTTGACTGAGGGTAAACCACAAAACACCCTAGGCAATCCATCACACACACCTTTTTAGTGATTTTCAAAATCCTAAGTTTTATATACAGACTAAGGAAAAAAACTAATTTTAGTCAAACTGAATTACCATATGTCCATAATACACAACTTTGTATTTATTTTAATGTCATTCAGAGATACCACTTCACTGTGAACATGCTATGGGAAGTTCCTATTGAACTCTCCACTTGAAAGGGTGAACTGAAGGAAGTGTGTATTAGATACCAAAACAAACAGGCAAGCCACAAACCGTACTGGTATGTGTGCAGTTTGGCGACAGTCAGTGCTGTGTAGGTCTGTCTGCTGCCCTGGACGGGGACCAGTGCTTTTACATAGTAAACATGTTTTCTTCACGCTGAAAATGATTGACTCAACTTTTGTAATGCTGCTGTGAAAAGGAAATGAGGCTTGAGAAATCACAGTATTTATGTCACAGTAACATTTGAAAGTACTTGTGTGGTTTTTCAAAAAATAGACTGAACTCTTCCATCTTTGTCACTTTTCCAAGTGAAGATACCACATTGTGTTGTAAATGTGGAGCTGTCATCACTATTTCCCAGTGTGTCTACATTTGGCTGTGGAGCATTCATTTTATATAGTAAATACATATTAATCAGCCATCAGTGATAGTAAATCTACCCTACCCAGCTTAGTTCAGGACCCATTCAAACTTGGGTCAGTAAATAATAGAACATGAAAACAGGCGTGTTTTCCACATTTTAACTGTGATGCCCTTTTAAGATGCTGTGAAATTCCTATGAATTGTTTTTGGCACAACTACACAGGAAAGGCCTGGATCTTTGGCAGCCAGAGGCATATTAATAATGTTGATCATGGGAATGAGACTGAAGCTTGAGACAGGCTGCAGTTATGGACCAATGTGTCATAACTGAGGATCAAAAGTCTTCTAACCTCTTCACTCACCCCAAGACATCCAGCCTACTCCCTCTCTCCTTCTCCCCTGTATAGCCTTAGGCTATGTTATTGAGTTGAGGAGCCAAATTGTTTCTCTTTTGTATTGCGAGACTCCATCCTGTCTGTGGGTCTCCAGCCCCCTAAACCACAGTTGGCAGCACAGTCAGCCTGTCTTGAGGAATGTGAGGGGCTTCTAATGGTTACACCCTCACTCACTGTGCTAGGAGCTGGATCACACACTGCTCTCCCTCATTCTCTTTTTCTCAGTTTTATGCACACAAACATGCTCACAAACAAACTTGGAGAGGCACACAGATGTGCACATACTGTACGGAGACAGGCAGACGTACACACAGGCAGGAACAGAGCCGCTCAGTCTATGAGCTGCAGATTATAGCCACTCCTGTTCTTTGAACAATAAGCCACAACCATTAAAGAGGTCACAGTGATAGTGGGACACCGCTGCCTTTTCTCTAACGTCCCAGGCCATAATCTGGACCCAGACTGGTTGTCTGAAGTTCAGACTTTGAGCTTACAGTAGCCAAATGTCATGGAGGTCAGTTAAAATCATAGTGCAAGAATTCCTCCCATAACTTTTATAGTACTACAACAATACCTTTGGTTATGGCAAGGCCTGTGATATTCTAATATATTTTACATGTTTATTACATGATGTAGTTTGTCATTTTGAGACATTTCTTTGGCAGTGTAATATCCAAAGAATCTCGTAAATGTTGTTTCAGTGAAAACTGAGTGACATAAATAATGATTAAGTTCTGGCTGGCTCTGTTCAGCCCTGTACTAGAAACCTGGCTAATGAATACCACTTGGCTACCGCTAGAATTCTGGCATCACAAATATCATCCTAACCCTTTTGCATTTGATATTCCACATGGGACTGTATTTCTCATGCTAACAACCGCTGCAACATGCCCTAGCAATTCAAAGATCACACGCTAATGCCTACTTGTCCCCAATTACACCAAACACTGCTGGGTTCTGCTGCTGCCCTTTGAAAAGGATCTGCTTTGTGTTAAATATATTTACACTTGAAAACATCTCAAGAGAAGGCGAAGGAGAGTTTGCCCTTGTCGACAGAAGGCAGCGGTGTGTAGAATACTAATCGGGCCCTCAATGCGTTTGATGCTGGTGTTTGATGTTTTTCAAGGATCCATGCCGAGGCCAAACCCAAGAGAAAAGACAGAGAAACAGAGGGAGAGACTAGACTGTTCAGACCTAGACTTTTGGGGTCTAAGGAGTATGAGCGGACTGGAAAAGAGTTTATATTCTCTTTTGGGGATGGTTTTATTGTTTTTCCCTTCTCCAACAGGCACATTAACATCTATTGTCTTTGCCTCTTGTGAAATGAACAGGCATTTCTGGCCTGTTTTTTTTTAAACCACCTTGTGTAAAACTGTGGTCCATAGCCTGACAGCAGGATAATAGTGAGGAATGTAGTTTGGCTGAGGGGCAACTCCTTAGCATTTTAAAAAATACTCCACATGCTAGTGTATCGTATTTGCTGTACAGAAGAAACCTGAGAGTTTGTCATCAATATGAACAACGAGCAAAGTTGAATCTCTCACTGAAATGTCTCTAAACACAACCACCTGAAATATTAATCTGGGTTTGAAATTTAAAAGAACACAGAATGCAAGAGTGTATAGACTGATTTCAAACTTAGTACCGTGTCGCTACACATCCAATGGGAACATTGTCTTGTCAATAAAGGCTTTAGGTGTGTACTCTTCTTAATGGAAAACGCAAGGGTGGTACCAAATTAGTTTGACTGGTCAACATGTAGATTTAGTTGTCTTAAATGTATTTTTTTTTATAAATGAGACAAGTTTCAATGATGAGCTCAGCAACATTAAATATAACAGAATCATGGCAGCATACACTCACTAGCCCTATTTGGTAGACCCTGCTAGTAGAAGGTTGGAACTCTTGGTTCTCAGAAGATGGGTACAATGTAGAGATGTACGTACATGGTCAGCAACAGTACTCAGATATTCCAATGATGCCTACTTGGTAGTAAGAGGCCCAAAATGTGTCATCACCACAAGTCTGAACTGTTGATACAAGGCGGGATGGATCCTTACTTTCATGTTACTCATGGCAAATTATAACTGTACCAGTTGAATGTTGCAACAGGAATAGAATAGAATGTCCCCATGGTGAAATCTGAGGCCAGGTGAGTTATATCCCCAGGTGTCTCAGCTGGTGTGGTATTTTGCTGCTGGAGCCCATTTAATTCACTTTTTGACGTGTTTTTTTTTTTGGTTTTTTTTGCATTATTTGGATTGTAATGAGTGATGACTAGACTTGAAACTGTTGCCTTTCTATCAGTTTGAACCAGTCCAGCCGTTCTCCTCTCAACAAGGCATTTGCACCCAGAGAACTGGTGCTCACTGCCATTTTCTCTTTTGTAAACCTTTCTCTGTAAACCCCAGTGTTGCTTCTGTGAAAGAGTCACACCAGCCAGTCTAGTACCAACAGCAATGAACATTTATAATCACTTAAATGACCTTACTTCCCCATTGTGCTTGGTTTAAACGTTGGGAGGTCATCTTGACTGTGTCTACATGCCTAAAGGCATTAAGCTGGTGTCATCTATTTGTCTGATCAGATATTTACATTAACCAGGTGAGGTGCATTAGGTGTATCTAATAAAGTGGCCGGTGACTGTATATTAAACATTTAAAAATCACAATGCTCTATGATGATGAATGCACAGTGTCAAGAACAGTCGCACTATTCCAAAGCCAACTTTCTCAGACCACTTTATGAATAATTAACTGAATTAAGACAAGTTAATTTTGTTTTCAGAGGTTTCTCTGAAAGCAAGAATGAACAAAAGCCAAACCTTGACTTGAAAAATCACAGGACCCACCCCACATCAGATAAACACTTGTGATGGGTCTGGGTTATGGAAGTTAGTTTGAATGGGAGCAGTGCCAGGCTGATGCGCCTGGTTTCCAGACTAGACTTGTCAAATCAAACATTTTCAACAATGTGCAGGTTAAGAGAATTTGCAGTATTCTTTGTATATTATCTTTCATACTCCAATCCTTATATTAATAAACATATTGTGAAAAAACTTCTAATATAACTGATATATACTGTATTACCTCATTTGTAAACATGATTTTAGCCTTGTAACATTTTCATTTACAATGGATCTAAGCTCATGATGATTTTTGGCTTTCAACTTCCTTTACACATTACAGTTGTTGCTTTTTAACTTTTAGAGAGCTCAAGATGATGAGATGAAGACCATTAAAAAGCACGCTGAATCAGTTGAAAACAAGGAGGATGCAAAGCCACTGGACAAGCCTGAACAGTAAGAGCAAATATTGTTGCTTCAAATAATCACACAGGAGTTGGATCATTAAGATCTAAACTAAACATGTATTTGTCCGTTATCCAGGTTTCTCTTCCAGTTATCACAAATCCCCAACTTCTCAGAGCGTGTGTTCTGCATCCTGTTCCAGTCAACTTTCCATGAATGTATCACTTCAGTTGTTCGAAAAATCAAAATCCTTCAAAGAGTGTGCAAGGTAAGATACTGGCCGTCCTTGATTTTGATTTTTATGACTCATTTAGGCATTTTGCTGTGTCTCTTTGTTGAACATTGTGTGTGTGTGTGTGTGTGTGTACAGAATCTGCAGACTGGTCAGTGTGTATTGCAAGTGCTGGGCTTGGTACTGGCCTTTGGCAACTTCATGAATGGAGGCAACCGCTCTCGAGGGCAGGCTGACGGCTTCACATTGGACATTCTGCCAAAACTGAAGGACGTTAAGAGCAGTGTGAGTCTGTTGCTGCAGCAAAATAAATACCTCTTACTGTGCTTAATGAGTAATGTCAGTTTGTTAAGTCAGAATTGACATTAAACTGGAGTAATGATGCTTATTTTGTGTGACTTAGGTAAAGTACAAATAGGCATACAAACACATCTCTGTTGTGTTTCACATTAGATGGTGTGTTTCAGGACTGTCACAGGGCATAAAGACCTCTGCTGAACAGATTTAGAGGAGAGGCCACTCTGTTTATTGTGCGTATTCAATATCTCAACAGGCTCGGTGTGCCCATGGCACTGCCATATAAGGACACAGTGGTTTGTGTTTTTGTGGTGGTGAACGGAGTAAGGTATCCATAAAGAACATCAAACTTTCCACCAACTCTGAGTTATGACAGCCAACCCTGCACAGTTGTGTTTTGTTGCAATGCTGTTTCGATGTCATGATTTAGCCCCGACTTCTAAGACCCCTGTTTCTATTTTGGTTAGCCCAGCACAAATTAAAACATTCTGCTCCTAAATGATTAAATTAATAAATAAAGGGATTTTGGTTTATTTATTTGGATCTTTTTTCTTTCTTTCAGGATAACTCCCAGAGTCTTTTGTCCTACATTGTTGCTTACTATCTAAGGCACTTTGATGAGGTATGTTTTGGTTCCTGTTTATTTGAATCACTTTTCTGTTTTACTCTGATTTGCTTAGAAATCCTTCCAGAGCTCTCTTTTCATCTCCTTTCTTGCCAGAGGATACCATGGCTTATCCTTTATCAAATTATTTATTTTCCCTTTCCTCATTTACAGCAGAAACAAATTTTTCTCCTTCTCTGGCTCTCTCTTATAATTCTCTGTCTGTCTTTCACTCTTCATCTCCTACTCTTGCTCCGCTTTGGTCTGGGTTCATTCAAACCTGCAGTCTGTTCACTGGCACAGCATCCAAAGGAGCACTAGTGTAAATAATTAGGTTCTCCAGATGAGATGAACTCAGTAGAGAGCTGCTTGCCAAAGTCAACCTGCATGACATGGCTCTTGCACTCATCATGGCCTTTTAGTTTTACTGATGAAGAGATCAGATGGGTGCTTTTGGTACCGAGCTTGAAGGTCCTTATCTGCTGCATGGGATGTTTGGACTGCTGACAACTTGGGCTCTGAATACACTTATTACAGGCTTTGACAATTTTCCCTGGTGTGGACAGGGTATAGAGGAGAGGTTCACGCTTATTCAACTTGGACTTTGACATTAGTATATGTAAGTAGTGGCTTAGTGCATGAATATATCTGTTGTACTGTACCAGGATGCTGGCAGAGAAACATGTGTCTACCCTCTACCTGAGCCCCAGGACCTGTTCCAGGCCTCCCAAATGAAGTTTGATGACTTTCAAAGAGACCTTCGCAAGCTCAGGAAAGACCTCAGTGGTATGGCTGTCTCCATGTGCATCACAAATATAATTTGCTTGTTGTTAAAATGCATGCTCTGATATTACTGTGCCATTCATTTCTAGATACATTTTAGCAAGTGTCATATAGTTTAAAATGAATCATTACCTATATCTTTTAGCACAATGGAAAATAATTTCCTACCCAGCTATGGTCATGTTTGGATCATAGAGTAGGGTCAACAGAGAGATAGCATCTGTTTGTCATACAGACAAGCTAACCAGAAGCAGATGTGATTTGTCAGAAGTAGACTCCTGTTGGACCTGGCTTGCCTTTACTGTCCTTATGAAATAGAGATCAAAATATTGAAAGGGCAAGGTTAGAAAACTTCCACTACCTGTGAACACTATCAAAGGTTCATTAGCCATTCACTGAACTGAAAGCGGCTCTCCTGGAGCTCTGAATTACCGCACTGACCCTGGAAACATGTAAACCTTCAAAAGACTATTATGAGTCTGTTTCTGGAGAGAATAAAAAATATTTTTGCATGTGCATAAAATTTTTATCACCATACCTGTGGGGGTATTTAATTTAAAATGCATTCACACATGACACATCCATAGGAAATTAACCAAAGTAAATAAAGGATTAATTTTGAATAATGCATCACTTTTTGACCATTAATTACACATAATTTTTTTTTTTACTGACCAGTAGATGAAAGTATACTCTACCAATATGAAACATATACTGTATATTTATGTTTGGTTCCACATTCACAGCCCACATTTTCCAGACAAACCTATCCTTTAGTGAGAATAAATAAATGAAACAGAACTGCCACGATGACAGCTACGATTTGAGGATGTCAAATTGTGAAAAATAAATGTATGAAGATAAATATAAAGCAAACATAGGTTACTGTTAATATATCAAAAGACTTGAGGGAATTATGCAGTAGAATAAATGTTACTGCCTACGTATCGTAACAACAGAGTGTGGAAAAAATGTGGCAATTGGATTATGCTTTGACAAGCCAAACTGACAGCCTTCGCAAAAAACCGGCGTCTTAATGAATGAGTCAATTGGGAAATACTTGCTTTCATTACTCTCTCAAGTCACTCAGCACTTAGAACACTTACCAAAGACAGAGGTGCCAACAGGTGGTTAAAAAATGACTGTGTATACATATGTGGGCTTAAAATGCAGATGTGCAATTGTGAGTTTGTGTGCTTGCAATTTTGACAATTCCCCAAACCTGCTTTGCTCTCCATCTTGTTTTATGCATCTGTGCTGCTAAACCAATTAGGTTTCTGATGCGCGTTGCCAAATATTGTTTTTCCTCCACTATAATATTTCTTTAGGCCGTTCATTATTTGCAATTCATAAAGATGAAGTTGCTCATAAGGGAAATGGACTTGAGTCTACTTCGTCCCCAGCGACAGTGGCACATGATGACCATACATAAATACATCATCACATGCTATACCTGCAGACTTCTTGCCTTGCAAAGGGGATTGAGTGCTCTAACAGACATGGGCTTCGATGACAGATCCCAGAGGGGGGTTCCGATAGGTAGGCGGCGCAGAAATGGCCTTGGCTGGCCCGAAGGACATCAGCAAGCAGCACAACATAGCAAACTCGCTCTGTATGTTTGGTAGAGGCACCATATGTTTTGTGAATTACCAACTGCCCAGTCCTGGCCTTTCCATTGCCTTAAGCATTTCATGGCCTCTCCACCTCTCGGGCCCTGAGCTGAGGTCGAGTATCCATTATGGCTGCAGATAGAGCGTGACTATAAGATTCCACTGGGATCCAAGTGCAGGCATTCTGGTGGTTCCTCTGGGTGTCTTATTAGTCATTATGGCTCATTATGTCTCTGCTAGCACTTATTCAGCAGAATTTCCACAGATTTTTTTCAAAGCTACCCCAGTTATGGTGAAGAATCCTGTTGAGTTACGAATTACAACACAAATGTTGCATATGATAAGTTTAGGACATTGTCCCTGTCATTACGATCATCTTTTTGTTTCAGCATGCTCAGCTGAGACACAGAAAGTATGCAAGTTATCCTCTGAAGAGCATCTCCAACCTTTTAAGGACAAGATGGATGAATTTCTCAGCAAAGGTGAGAACATTTTACATATGAAAACCTTTAAAATGGCCTACCTTCCACAAATGTACCGGTAATACTGCTAAGTAGTGGAAGAATTTCCAATTACTGCATCAATGTAATTTCAGAGTTCAACCAGGTGGAGTCCTAATAATGGACTTTTTAATTGTAGCCTGTATGAACACCACATATTTTACATTTTCTGGGGTCAACTTAACAACATACGTAGATTTTTCTAAATGATCCTGAATCTCCACAGAGCTGTCAGTGATATTTGAATTTTAGGTAGTGTGTACAAGTTATTTGATTCCAGAGAGCACTGAGCATTATGCACTCATACAGTACATTCAGTTCCCTTTTAATTTGAACTCCATTATGCACTGTAGTGTATGCAATATCCAAATCTCTTCCTAATCTTTTTTGAAGAATGATGTTTTTGCACATTTCAATAAGATTCTCATGCATTTAATGAAAAACTGGAGAATGTCAGGCTGTATTTATTGCTGAAGGACTAAACCTCTTGCAGGCTTCTTTTGGACCAAATCATGTTATGATATCAAATTGTGTTATAATGTTTTCACATAATTTTCACTCACTTATAGCCCAAAAATTGCTCTTGACTGGTCTTTTTTGGAGTGTGGTATAGACCCAATATTAAGAAATGGCCACATATTTTCAAATTAAAAGAAGTTGACTTTACAAACATGAAATATGTCATGTTTATACTTTCTGGACATTTTTATTACCTGGCTGAATAGAATTGCAATGGGGTTGTACAGTTTATGACTTTTGTCTACTTTATCAGATATTTTAAACTGGGTTATAAAGCTTAATGGGCTGAATACATTGTGAGGTATTTTTTCATTTCAAACGGAAAATATTTAAATGTTAAGACATTCATGCCCAGCAACACGATAGCCATGGCCTGATTTGCAGCTACAGTACAAGCTTTGTATCATAAAGAATATATTCCAATGTGTACCCTTTGTGATCACCAGACCAATGGCTGTAATTTATACACATTTTATTAGTTACTGATCACAGTTTTGCAGTCACATTTAAGTTGCTCCCCAACAGTATTAAATAAACTGATTATTATGTAATTATTGAAACTGAGTCTGTTTAAACATGTGCTTTGCTCATCTATGCAACCACCAGACAAAAGGTTAAAATTCCAAGGCAGACAATTTATCCCTTGTGATTCAACGGCTGTGTGTGTTGGTACAGTGGACCCTTGGCACGTCTTACCCAAAAATTTCTCTGTGGTGTGAGAGTATGTGAAGCAGTTCATCAATCACAATGATATAAATCTGCAGACACATTTCTAAATCTGTTTCATGGTGTTTTCTGGTTGACATACACAATCGCTTACTCACCATTGTTTCCATAGGGACATTTGTTTATTCCAGTGTTTAATTTTTCAAGTTTTCCTATCTGCTTTGATAGATTATGGCTGTGCTTAGTTGCTGGAACTTTTATCTTCATCTCTACCTTACACAACAATCTTTATCTTCTCTGCCCTAGAGGAGGATTTAGTTTGGCTGAATGAGAACCTACCTTCGTAAAAATCGACTAAGATCAGAACCGGATGTCCCAGAGGCTTGAATAAAGTTGACTTGTTTGGCATCTTGGCTATTTACCCTTTATTCTTTTCTGTTATGACAAGTGTTGTGAATTTTTTGTCTTCAGATATTTGTCCTTGTTTTTGCCGCTTCCTACCTCAGATACCTGTCTTCTTTTATTTTCTCCATTCCCTCAGCTGTCTCGTCCCCCCTACAGCTTGTTTTTTCTTCTTGTCAGTGTAATGACAGAGGGAAATCAAAGTGCTCGTTTGCCTCCATGACCTCGTGTCTCTCCTCGCTGCCTCAGTCAGTCCTATCTGAAAATCAAATAAACAAACCCTTCAAAGTGAGGTGTTTACTAAGAGTGCTGTTAAAACGATTACGATGAATGATGAACCCACTTAGTACACTTCCCTGCCACTGCATCACTCTAACCTTGTTCAGCGGTATGCCATTCCACCTTATTATAAATATAAAGCAAAAAAAATCTGCTATTGTTTGACTCTTGTTTTTTGATGGGGGTGCTACTGCTTGTAGCAAGAAAATAACTCTGATTTAGTTGCCAGGTTTTTTGACCATTATCTCCAACAAACTTAATACCTCCAGTGCATTGTAAAAATTCTTGTTTTGCTCTTGCTTAAGACTTTCAAGGTGCATTCGAAGTGGAGAATTATCAAATGGCATTTGAGGTGTAATCTAACTGCACTCTTACTGAATTCTAAACAAAAACTTTCTGATCGCATTCGAGGGAGAAGTGAAACGGCAAACAACTTCAAATTCTGCCAGAATGTCCCAAAAGCACTTCAAATGAGCCAGAATGCTCCTTTCAACCAGCAATCGAACCTCACTCGTACAGCACTCAAAACACATTCTAAATATTCTGCCTGCGTTCTAACAGCATTCTCCATATTCCTACTGTGTTCCAACTACATTTGAGCTGCATTCCAGAGCTAATACGCCTGAAATGTGCAAGAACAATTTGAGGTGGGTTAGAAGCATTCTATGTATTCCAACGGCATTCTTACAAATTCCTGAAAGTATTGTACTTTTCCTCAGTCCAGAAGTGTGATGGGGGGCTTTCGGCATACAGTAGGTGGTGCTACTGCTTCTAGAATGGAGAATGTTTTTGAAGAACAGATACAGTATATTGAGTGGCTGAACTTGAAATTTGCCATTGTTATTAACATTAGTTAATTAATATCTCCATCTCGATAACATGCATCCTTACTCATGTGACTTTTGAAAAGTCCAGTTCAAATGTAAATTTTATAGAAATACAGCTGATATATTAACTACAAACCCCAATTCCAGTGAAGTGTGGACATTTGGTAAAATGTAAATAAAAACAGAATGCAATGATTTACAAATATTTTTCAACCTATATCTGGAATGTGCTGCAGGCATCAAATTCAAAATTAGGGAATACACTACAAAGGCATGAATAATTATTTAACAAAGCTTTCATTTTTTTTCAAATATTCACATGTTTCAGAAGAGCTGGGACAGGGCCAGCAAAAGACTAGAAAAGTTATTTACATTTTGCACAATGTCCCAACTTCACTGGAAGTGGGGTTTGTATGATGGTGTTACAGTTTATATGGTGCTTGAAATACACTCACATTATTATGGTCGGAAAGTTGACTCGCACACATCACTAATTTCCCATAAACTCCTGTTTTAAATCAAAGTGCAAAAGCATATGTGAACATTCTGGTCTACAGTACTTGTCCACACACAACACCAAAGATAGAGTTGACAATGGGCAATCAAGTAAAGTGTTCAACAGAAGAGTAAATTGCTGTTATTGTTATTCATGTCCCCTTTAAGTGTGAGTGTGAGGGAAAACAGAGAAGGTAAAACCTATCATATTGCTGCCATTTGAGGAAACAAAAATGATCTTCTACGGAACTGCAACTTCACACGGGTTTATTTTCATCTTTTATTTACTTTTTTTTGTTTTTGTACTGTAACCTGAAGCTATAAAAACTAAAAAGGTCATGGACAAACTGTTTTTTCTTTTTGCCAGACAAAACCCATGACTACCTTGTGTTTCCATGTAGTAATTTTTCTACACTGAGTCCTAAATACAATCAGAGTGACTCCTGCTTTCTGTCTATTTTATGTAGCAACATTGCATCAGTGCCACCTTTCATTCACATGGTTAGCTGCAATAATAACAGGGCAATGATTAATCCGGAATATATAAAATCTGCTACTCAACTAAATGTAATGAACCATGTTACCAGTTACATTCACACTTTTGCATTCTGTAATATGTAGTCACACATTTTAAATGAGACGTTCTATGTAACCTGAATGAGAAAAAAAAAAATAAATAAATAAATATATATATATATATAAAATGTGTGTGTGTATAAAATTAAATTTCAACTTAAGATACAAATCCTGGTTCAGCTCTGAATCAAACAGGCTATTTCAGTG
>JAQQAE010006831.1:0-16341 GCA_029823295.1 Pseudamia nigra
GAAGTCAGCAAAACAACAATACAGTCAAACTAAATTTCAAAATAAAACAGGAAACACTAAACACAAATCATGACACAAACACCTTCACAAAATGTGTAACAATGCCTTCACTATATGAACCAAACCTCTTATTTTAGTTATGGACACAGGCACAAAAGCTGCATCTTACAGAGGACTGTGTCTCTGACTACCTGTGTTTTAATGACCGATTTATTTTAAAGACTGTACCTAATGACTGAGTGCCCTGTTGGAGCAGGTTTCAAACCCGCTGCTCTGCAAACCTGCTGTCTCGTACAGTTCATCAGACCTCAGTCCGACCGTGAGTTCTACTAATATTTAACATTTACCTGACGTTAAAAATATCAGTTATACACCTTTGTGTTTAAAGGACTGAGTTTAAAAGATGTCTTTCCACGTCAGGGGCCGATCAGGAACAGATGGACGGGGTGATGACCCCCCCAGCAGGCGAAAGCAGCAGAGCAACTGCCACTCAAAATCTGTGTGGATGTTTGTGAGTGAAGATGTGTGTGTGTATAAGGATGATGCGGGTTTGTGTGATGGCTCTGAGGGTGCAATGGTAAACAGGGTCCCCATGACACCAGTGACTGACACTCTTCGAACATCTGTTCCACAGAAAACGCTCTTCACACCATTGGTCTCTTTAAACTAGCCCCCTCTCAGATACGGTGTCTGTCTACTCCCTCCTAGTCTCCCACACAAACACAGACACACACACACACACACAGTTAGATGATCTTTTCATTTTACAGTAAAGCCGAGAGGAATGGAGAAATTAGATTAGGGCAGAATAAGATACTCCATTTATGATGTGGCTCTTTGCAGGGTTCTCCACATGGTTGACAGAGGAGGCAGACTGCACTGATGCCTTTACCCTTCTCCTTCATCCCTCACTCTGCCCCCCCCCCCACTCACCCTTCTCACTTCTCGCACAATGATCAGGTTTCTCTCCGTCCATCAGTGAAGAAGGGGCACGAGGGAGGAGGCGCGTTGTTGTGATCAATGGCAGGAAACCAGACGATGGGATGGGAAGACGTGAAACGGATAGGCCCCATAACCTACCTACCTACCAGGATACCGCAATCACTTCTCTCTCTCTGTCCAGCTACACCATTTCTCATTCCCTCCTGTTTGTATCCGTGATTCACCCACACACACTCTGCCCTGTTGAAACACCGACCAGACACAACACATATCTGACCGCAAACATCCTGCAAAAAACACCACACAGTAGTAACTTTTGTAACTTCATTCCTCTGTTATTCCAACACACATAGAGTATTGGCATGCATATATTCAACACTGCATCCTCTTTTGGCTTAATTCATACCTACTTATTCTACCCTATGGGGGAATAAATACTAATATACAAAATTAGAATGTATGTCTCTCCCAGCTTTATGCAAATATCAAACATATTGCTGTCTGTCTCCAGGGGGCCACACACACACAGACACACTTGTACACATCAATGCACTTTAAAGTGTATGTTTGAGTCATATAAACACACACACATGGACTGAGATATGTGTAATTAGGGCAGACGGATAAGTGACTAGTTGCAGGTTATCAAATTGTGGTATTTTTATCAGCCGCAGTTTAATGTGGACATCGCTGCTGTTCATTCCTCCAGGCATTTATTAGAAAAATGAGGATTTGCTTGTTATTTAAATCTATTCCTCTGGATCAAATTATGCAGTATTAGATTTGTGCATCACTATGAAAACAACACTGATAATACAATGGAAGAAGATGGAGTCTTCATTATATTGAACATGATCTCACCACTTCATCATGTCTAAAGGAATATTGGAAAATATTTTTGTGCGATTGCAAAAACTGTGTCTTCAAATGCATGTGTGAGTGCACGAACTGATGTGTGTGTTTCTGATCTGTGTGATGCAGACTATCGAGCTCTCTTGCCACCCTGGCTAACTCTTAACTCCTGTCAAAACACTGAGCTTTAAATTGAATTAAGACTCCATGCTGCAGTCCCTGCTGAGCCCCCCAACCAACGCCTTCAACACCCTGCACAGCTCTGGAACACACACATATACTGTACTTGAACACATGATATATTTACAGAACTTTTACGTGTCAACCCATAGAAATACACAAATACCCCAAGTTCATACACAGAGCCAAACAAATTGCAACAAAGCACTGGAGCTAAGCACAGTGAACGCACATGTAAAGCCGACAAGAGTCAGCACAGAATATTGAAAATAGGAAGAAATCGACACAGCCTTGGAACTGTATCGTAGTTAATTCACTGCAGCTGAAACAGAAACAAAGATACCTTTTCAGTGCTCATAAAGCAAGACTGGAAGAGGTTTGGTTGACTGCAGATGAAATAATTTAGTGTCCATGTTTTGCAGTTTCTTTTCTTTTCTTGAACAGCAGCAGAATGAGATGCAAAAGAAGTTTTCTATGTGCAAGAATTTAAAATGTATTAGACATAGGGAGATATCGCTGTGTGCATACAGTAAATCAGTAAATGGGAGGGAATAAAATGTCGGTCCATGTGTCAGAGCCATCATTTGTTTCTATATTTATATGTGAGGTTTTGGATTTCCAGTGTCTACAGTATCCATTCCATCCCATGGGTGGGTTGAATGAGATTTTATTTTGCATTTCAAGGATTTCAAAAATCTTTCAGCAAAGTCATGTTTATAATAAACCGAATTTGTGTATTGTTCTTAGGAAAACCTCTGTTGAAATATTATTTGGTATTAGGTCTTTCTACTGTTTTAATAACTTAAAACACAGACGTGATGGATGCCTTTTCAAAATGGCTTGTTTACAGTGCTTAACAAATTTATTAGATCATCAACTAATGTAAGCTGATGCCACAGCTGCACTAAATTAACAGCACTTGTAATTACCAAAATCATTTTTTATTTTTCTGTATGCAGTATGCGCAAGCTCTTTAATCAAAATTATAATTTTAATGTTAAAATATAAGTATTGTTGTTATTCATAAGTTTTCAAATTTACTGTTCTACAAAGAAGCAGAAAAAAATAGTAAAGCACATTATTACGATGCCAAATCACAGTTATTTACTTGCTTCCTGAACAGAAAGATTTGTTTTAGTGGTTGAATGTTGATTCATTTCTGACTTAATTTCCAACTCAAATTCGGACAATTCCTCCGTCCTGTTCAAAATGTTAAAACACGGAGAACTCATGATGCACTTCATGATGCTGGATGGCCTTTGAGACAAGTCCGACAGGTGGTCTAATACATTTGTTTTGCACTGTACCTGTTTCAGATCCTATAATAAGCCTTGTGAATGAATTGGCAGGTAAAATAAACAATTGGCAGGTAAAATAAACACAAACGTACTTGCTTACACACAAATTCAATTCTCATGATTATGAACTTGGCAGCATCATATTGAAAATCTCATTCCCTGGGTCTATAACATGTTAAAATAATCTAATTGCATGTTGCAGCTTGTTTTAGAGGAATGAGCCATTTGCCCACACTTTGGCTATGCTGCTTTGTCTGTGTCTGTGCTATATCCACAAGAGTTTAGTCTATGTTGCAAAAGTGTCAATGTTCTGTGTTCTATCTAAAGATTACTCTCTAATTTGTTCTCTGTGTTGTTGGCAGTTCAAGTTGCTCTATTAGAAATCATGTTAAAACAATATTGTTTAAGTGAGAGGGTCATTAATCATCAGCTTGACAAGAGCTCTGGACATTGTTGACGAGTAATGAGAGTGTTACTAACCTTTAATACATTTGGGCTGCTGTTAGTCATGTGGATAATTAGTGCATTGATGATCGTACAAAAATATTCTGTATACTGTCATTCTGGGTGATTATGCGTCATTACTCGAGTTGAAAAGCCAGGCAGGTTTTGTTACAGCTTTTATGGTTTTTACAGTTAATATTTCCCTGCATACACATGTGCTGAGAATACACTGATTGATTGTACGTGTGCAAGTTTGTGTGTTGACATGTTATTTAACTAAAACCTCATTGTAAGAAAGTATGAAAAGAAAGTCATTTTTGTAGAAAGAATCGACATGTGATAAATTCTCCACAATTAATCAAGAGTGAGAGTACTTTTTAAATGTGGTCATTTTAATAGGGCTTGTATTTAAGTTGCACCCGACATAGAGTATTACAAAAATCTTTTATTTGTCTCAAGGAGGTGAATTTATGAATGGGCTGTTCAGGTCTGACTGCCACAAATGAGAGTTAAGTGGTGTGTGAGACATAACCTTTGTATCAGGACTGAGCAAAAGGTTACTGCAGTGTGTGTGTGTGTGTGTGTGTGTGTGTGTGTGGGTGTGTGTGCATTGAGCAAAGGCCACAGCAATGCAATCCAATACCAGTTCTTTGTTTGAGCAGCAGTTCACCGCAGACTGCTATCCATAATGCCTTTTTCTTTTCTACATGCAATGCTTTAAGAGTGAAAAATGGTAATTAATTGCTAAACTTATATTAATTTAAGTGTTATACTTATTCATAGTTAAATAGCTAAAAATAATTTATTAGTCACTTTATTTCATTATATACTTTACTTTTCACTTTTATATTTCTATTTTGGTCAAAATATCTGCAATAAAACATTTTTCAACTGGATCTGAGGGCTAGTTCAGAGTAAAGTGTGTGCAAATATAAAGCAGCGACTTGGGATGTTGATTTTCATTTTATCACTAACAATAAAATTCACAGGTTTAATGAGCTATGCAGAGTTCAAGAATTTTTCCCCAGAGACAAAAAACAACAGGATGTGAAGGTTAATACAGAAAACTCCTCACCTGATACCGTTTGTACCCTCAAAACATTTTTCTTTTTTTCCCCCTAATATATACAGCACCTGTTGTGTGTTGAAACAAAACAAAGAAAGGAAAGATTTATAATGCCGTATACATTTTCAGGAGGTGAAACGCTGATACCGAAAGAAGTGAAACAGTGATAGTATCGCTTTTAATTTTTCCCATGCTGTAGTCAAGAGTGTGTTACAGTATCTACCATAAAATGTGTGTTGTGTGTGAGTGTGCATATGCATGCACATGTGTTTTCCGGCCCTCCAGAGACATGATAATTGTTTGTTGTGATATTGTAATGAAGCCCTCAGGCCCCCTTAAACTAATCAGCCTCTGCCTCTCTCTGCAGATAGATCAGTTGTCAGGGCCGTGGGCAGGAGATTGCAGAGCAGCGCCGTGTCTGCCTTTTGGCCTTTGCCTTGCGTGACACACATTCCCTACCATCTACTGCCTAACACGTTAGCATGCAGCCCGCCTATCAATCAGCCCGTCGACTCTCGCTTTCCAAACTCCAGCTGCTGTTTCTTGTCGCTTTGGAGGTGATGATAGTGAGCAGTGTTTTAAGGTAATATATGTAACTTAGGAATATTGCCAGAAACTGGACTGATCGTGTTTGAAAGGTTTATGTAAAAATCTGCCAGAATAGAGGCTCGACCAATATGAATGAGTCCTGTAATGTCAGCCTGTAAACACAGTGTGTTCTACATGAGGCAAGAAATCTACCCCAAGACATGTTTAAAGCAAATTATCAAGCAAATTAAGTAAATCACACATCTTATTATATCTCTAGCCCCTTCCCAGTGGCTCCTGTGGCTTTGTCCGTGGATGGAAGTAATAATTAAGTATTATAATAAATAAAAATGAACAAAATAAGCACTAAATCAACAACAAGAACTATAAATTAACTGGATAATGAACAAAAATGTGAAAAAAATCCACAAAATTAACAATATAATCAAGTCGATGGCCAAAACCAAGAAAATGAACGAAAATAAGCAAAATAAGGACAAAACTGAACAAAATAATCCACAGCATAATTAATGATGACTAAAATGATGCAAAACATGAAAAAACAGGTAAATGAACAAAAATCAGCAAAATAGTAAACAAAATAATTCACAAAATTAAAAGTAATCAAAATTAAACTGATCAACAAAATGACAACAAACAAAGTTAACTAAATAATATGTGAAATGATCAGAAATGACAAAATCAGCAATAAAATGGGTAAGAAAAATGATCACCAAAAAGAAGTTTATAATCAAAATCGATGACCAAAATAATGAATAAAATTAAAACATGGATAAAGTAATAATACATTTGATGTGCATCATACTGTATGTCAAATGGTACATAAGTTCAGATATTTTTTTGTGACTGTTGACATGTATTTTCACCTTCTGTCTAAAAATGGTCCTGGTACATATTGCTCAGTATATGTGAGTAGTAGTATGTACTTAGTTTTTGCTTTGCTGAGTATTTTGTTTTAGGTTTAGCTATTTCTAGCCTCTCTGATAATAATTTCAAACTGCAAATCACTGTAGAGCAGAAGCTTTAAGCAATAAATGACCTGAACAAATTACTTTATGATACACGTCATTGATGCTATCCATCTACCAACATGGTATTCATTTCTCTCAGCAAACTGGCATCTCTAACCTGATCTCTGACCCTGTATTCAAGACGTAGATTTACAAAAGATGCACCATACTTTTACAAAAGTGACACAAAGATAGTATGTCTAAAAGTCTTAAATACTTCCTCTTCCATGGAGAATTATAGCCTGAAATAGATGTGAACACCAGGAGTAAATGTGGTGTTGCACATTGTCCTTAGTTGAATCTACACCATGATACAAAGTAAATTGTTGAGGACAGGTCAGGGCTGTATGGATTTGGCCGGCGGCTTACCGAGCTTACAAAACAGATTACCCTCCAGAGAATGAAATGAAAGTTAAACAAAAACAACACTCGTGTAAATTAACTCTCAATGAGGATCTGGGTCTGCGGCAGGAACCATGTGTTTTATGTGTGTGTGTGTGTGTGAGGTGCTCTCTTGCATGATGATGATTACGATGGTGATGATGATTGGTTAATTGCAGGCAGCTTGGAAGTGCAGCGTATGGCCTACTCTGTGTATGTGTGTGTGTTGTGGTGTTCACAGGTTGTTGTATGAAGGGAGTGGCTTGCGGTGGCTGTGAGAGGCATGTAATATGTTTAACTAGGGCAAAGTAGTGTTTGGAGAATTGGTAATTACTTACATCCCTTTCTGGCCATAGGGACACTGTCCAGATCTTACCCCATGTTCCACACACATCCACTAAAGTAGAATACACTTCAGTGAAACCTGACACACAAATACACAGTCAGAGCTGGTGAGTCTTTCTGCCAATCACCAATCACACTGCCTCAAAGCCAAAGCTGTAAGGTAGCAGAGAAGGCTTTTCTACATGGATGTCACAAAAATTTCATCTGAAATATGAAAGGTCACTGCGCTTTTCCTTCCTGCAGGACTAAAAGGTCAACAAAGATGATCCTTGCGTTGCCCTCTACTGGCTGGATTTCCTCATATGCTGTCTGACTCTATGGTTTGCAGTGAATACTTATTGCATTTTGCTCATATTTGTGCTGTTGTGTCATTATGGAGTTTGCAGATACATTCAAAATTAATATTTGTGTTTACTCTATTGGTACAGGCTATAGGGAAATGCTTTTAGTCTTTTATCTGCTTCACCAAAAGAGCATGTCAGGAACTATTAACACAGTATAGTAGTTCAATAGGACTAGTAAGATGACGACTTTCCAGCAGTTTGCACAGCCCTACTTCAAATCCAGCTGAATTCACTTCTGTTTTAAATACAGTGCACAATTAACAAGACGTGTAATGTAAGTTTTATTGATGTGTAAAGAGTTATGTCAGTCAACTCAGAGCAAAAGAATTCAGCAAAATAAACTCACACAGCAAAGTGATTTGATGTCATATGTGTTTGTTTTGGGTGAGAAGGTCACAGGTGGCGCCAAACTCGATTGTGGATTGAGTGTTTTAACTTTATTTTCCGCTGTCTTCTTTTTTAACAGCTCTGGCACTTGCTATGAGTAAGACATCGAGACGTGACCGCAATACCACATTCTGCGTAAGAAGGCCTTTTTTCACTCATAATATTGACTCTGATAATGTTTTCATCACTACGTGGCGACACCAGATCAGATGAACAGCATTTTGCGCAGACCAAATACACGGCGGCATCTATGTGAGTGAAGGACAGAACAGCTAATGTTGCTCTTACCGTTTTACCTCTGAATCAATAAAAGACGCTCTTTCATTTTTCCTGAGTTGAGAGGCGTCCATATGCTGTTCGCTCATCAAGATGCACACACTCGCTCAGCTCTTAGAGGCCTATCGTTTTGAGTGTTTCAAGGAAATGGACATAAAAATATACAGAATTGGCTGTAATTATATGTGAAGGTTTATTTAAGTTTGAGGGTAACGTGGAGAAAAAAGACAGACCGAAATCCAGATGAGGGCCATGTATGCATGTTGAGCAGAAGGAGTTAAGTCTGAGTGAGTGTGTACTTGTATGTGTGTCTGCATTTCACATTGTGGCTTGATGATGTTGTCTGGGCCAATCTGCCCGAGTGAATGGTTTGAATTTACTAGCCCGCGACAGTCAAATTGTCCTAATCACTAAGTAAATAGATACTTCCCCAAGCTATCAGGGCACACACGCTGACAAAACTGCCTGCGAGGAGGAGGTTGAAGGGTGAAAAAAGAGAAAAACTTTCACTGTTAATTGTTGTTTTCCTTCTTATTCCAACCTAAAAACACACAGTGTAATTATTCATAAGTGCCACTTTGATTCGGGCAAATTTGTTTGAAAGAGGCTTAAGGTGTTTCGCTCGAGTTATTCCCTTACAGAGTTTGGGTTGTGCACGAAGGGTCTTTTGCTTGCAGCCTTTTCAGTTAAATTGAAGCTGAGAGCCGGGGGTTGGATAGAGTTACACACCTTGTGCCCCTTTCTGAATGACTTGCCTCTAATCTAACCCAATCTGGCTTTCTCCAAACCGTATGGTGCTATATTTCTTTACATGCGTCGGGTCTTAAGATAGGATAACAACTGATGAAGATAATTCACTCAAATGAATTAGATTTGTTTAAAAAATGCTTTTAGCTGAGGTAAATCCACTACCTTTTGTAAACATTTAATTAAAGTTTTCAGTAGATTATGTCTTGAAATTTTACTCTATCTTGATTTGAAAGCACACAGTGCTCACTCATAACACAGGAAATTTGCTGGGATAAGTATCAGCAAGAAAGCAATTATACCACATTATGGTGCTTTATACAAAACAAGTGTAATTCAACAGCCTCCACTTAAAGTTTTAACATGGCTCATGTTTGAAAATCTCATGCTCTGCAAATATAAAATGTGTACCATGTCCTATGAGGTAACAGGCAACATCCACAATTTCAGTTCAATCTGAGATGTGCAATATGGTACAAACTGTACGTCATGCTGGAAATCAAGGCCAAGGCAGATCTGCATATGGTTCACCAGTGATTTGAACATTTGAGTACAGCTCAGGCCAAGTCAGCAACCCTACACTGTAGGATAGAGTGTCCGTCTTGCCTGGTTTACACTGGGCCCATGTCTGGAACAGGAGAAGTGAGGATACTGTGACATACCAAGCACTGAAAGTCTCAAGTAGAACACGTCTCACATGCTGCCGGGGAAGAAAATTCTACAAAAATCTGATGCAAATGTAATTGTTTTGGTCATATTTCACTCCGAAATTTAAATGCAAACTTCACAATCTTAGACTGTGATGCCACTTTCTGCATGATTGTCTGCACTGGTGATAATAATGCGTGTGTACAGAAGAAAATGTCACACTTTACATAAGGAAATATTAACTGCAGAGCAAATGCATAAATCATACTTTTAAAAGAACTGACTGATGACCTTCTGTGTATTGTACCAGCAGTTTTCTAAGTATTCTTAAAGAACAGAAAAAAATACGGGCACAAGATCGTCTAGACACTAACGTATCAAATGTCCACATAATGTAGCTTATAGGAGCTGCCAGTCTTCTTAACCTACCAAAACAGCAGCCGTGAGCTTTACAGCCACACATTAATGACCACACCAAATACCACAGCCAGCGTCTCAACTGTAAACTGCAAATGAGGCAACTCAGCCTCTGTGTGTGACAGTAAGAACGATACTAATAGCTTTTAAGCAGATCCACTGCTTTTACTGCATGCGGGGGAGACTATGTCTGTGTGAGGGTGTGTGTGCGCGAGTGTTTATTGCCTAATTAGGATTGGAGTTACACCATAATTAGTTTTGTGGCATTCCCACAGCACAGAGGATCTACTTACACCTCATATGCATAATTAGGGAAAATAAACATCCAGGGCTTTTGTTGGCTGTTATGAATCTTTCAACACTTTCCTTGTTTTCTAACCCCCTCCTCACCTTTTTTGTGAGTTTTATTTTGTCTGACTAACACACAGACAGGAAAATGTATCCATAAACACAAAAGACGAGTTATTTCCCTTTCTTCACAACTCTCCAGTGGCTCATCAACAATTGTAACTGCAGTAACGACAGGCATGCAAGCATCAAGATAAAAATGGATACACTTCGGCTTAAAGAGCTAAAAGTGAGAAACAGTGAGAAGATAATGTTTATTAAGATCAGCTAGGAATCCAAGTAAACAATAAATGTCTAAGTACTGTATTTAACAAATTGACCAGATCTATTTTCAGAGCATGTTGGGGGAACAACCTGGTGAAAGAATCGTATTGTATTAACTATGGAATATATTACAATTTTGATTTGACTATACTTGCTTTGTTATTAGGAAATACCCACAGATTACTCATTATGGCTGAAGTTTATTACATTTACAAGGCCCATTTGTAAATACATGTACATACACATAGGAATATGACACATCTGCATGATATACTGTATGTAAAAACTGGATAAAACAGGCTTTAAAACAGGTTGAACATGATTTAAAAAGATATTTTAAAGCAACTTTAGTTTTGTATGTTTTAACAGCACCACTCTGTCACTGAATTTAAAAAAAAAAATCATCAAACAATAAATATTTTGTTTGCTTTTTTCACATTAATGCATTTACATCATCCTAAAGCTTCCTATAATTTGACCTTTATATTGTAGTCTTATATAACGGTACAGCCTTGGTAGAGAGTGGTAGCCAAGTACATCAAAGTAAAAATAACCAAAAACATAACAAAAGTTTAAAAAAATAACAAAAGGAACAAAATAATAATGAGCGAAATATGCATCCAATTAACCAAACCAAATTAACAAAAGGAACAAAGAATTCCAAAAAAGAACAAGAAAATGAACAAAATAATCCACAAAATGAACAACAATGACTTCAAAAAATGCAAAAAAAAATAATACAGGCAAAGAATAAAAACTCAAGAAAATCAAGAAAATGAACAAAAAATCCACATTGTGAACATAATTATCAAAAAAATGAACAAAATATAACAAAATGATATAAGACAAACTGCAATGTAACGTGTCATCTACATGTTACATAAATACTACTCCTCGGACAAAAAATAACACTGACATATATTTAGGTTTTTTGGTAACACTGCAGATTAGGGAAGACATATTAGCCATTTATTAGTTGCTAATTAGCTTACATATATGTAGTGTATTGCCCTTTTTAGGATTAGAGTTAGGGGTTAATTTTGCATTATCTGGACACTATTAATACTTGCAATTAATTAAATTAACTAGGGTTACTTTTTGTTTTTTTAAGCCACACACTTCTCAACTCACTCAAAACTTCTGGGTCCCAACCCACCAGCTGAGAACCACCGCCTTAGTTTACTCATATCTTCACCTGGAACACGTCCTGTGCAGAGGTGGGCAGAGTAAAGAGAATCAGTACTCAGGTAAAAGTAATGATAGGGACTCTAACAGAAGTAGAAGTTCTCATAAAAACAGGTACTTAAGAGTTTTTAAAAAAACACCTCATAAAAAACTACTCAAGTACTGAGTAACACTTTTTTGTTGATTTTGTTGATTTTTGTTGCAAATTTTATTCACTGTGAACTTGTTGTATGATTTTTCCCAAGTTGTTTCCTAATTTGTTCATTTTTACCATTTATTATTTCCATCACTTCTGCTCATATTGTTGCTGATTTTGTGACTTTTTTCAATATTTGAAAAAAAATAAAGTAAATTAACAGAAATGAACAATATCATTTCTGTTAATTTACTTTATTTTTTCTTTTTTTGTTCATTTTGTTCATTTTGTTCATTTGCACTTAGTCAAATGAACAAGTAGTCAAATCAATTTTAGAATTGATTTGACTACTTTGTTTGGTTCCATTTGTTTATTTTGTTAATTTCTTTTTTGCTTTTTGTAATGATTTTTAAATATTTTTGCTGATTTTTAATCATTTTGATAACTTCCTTGATAATTTTGCTCAGTTTTTATTTAATTAATTAATTACTGAAATTAATTAATATTTTCTTTTTTTGTAAACTTCAACTTTTTTTCCCTAAATAAAGTAGCAGTAAAAAAAAAAAAAATCTCCATAAATGTAACTGAGTAACAGTATTCTGTAAAACACTACACCCAGAAGTACATTTTAAAGGAAAAACTACACAAGTAGACATAACAGAGTAAATGTACTTGAGTACTACCCACCTCTGCTCCTGCAACACTGGATAACAAGTAAATATCACACATTTTAGAGATGAGTCCTGAATTAGTGCTTGTTTGTGTGGGATTCTTGCTACATGTCACAGTTAAATGTCCAGTTTTTTCCTACCTATTTCTCCTGCTGCTTTTTCTCTGAGCTCTTCCTGACTATGCGCAGAGACCTCAGGGCCTTTTTTCATACTGGCACTCCAGAGCAGACACATGATGTCAATCCCACTATTTATTATGTTTATTTTTCTCTCTCTTTCATAACATACTGGAAACGTCAGACTCAGTCTCAGGCTCTGTGTCTCTTGGCTGGACATTAGACAACGTGACAGCAAAGAGTCTATTTTTCCTCAGTGTGTGTTTGTATGCGTCTGTGAAAGTGTATGTGTATGTGTGTATATGTGTGCAGGTTGCTGACAGATTTTTCTTTACACTTCACACTGACATTGACATTAGCCATTTAGATCGGTGTGTACTTGTGTTTCACCTAAATCACAGGCCATGCTCACTTTGCTACAGCTGATGCGTGTGTTTGTTTGTGTAAGTGTGTGTATGTGTGTGTGCGTCTTCAGTCGTCATATTTATAAACCTCTAATGAGAAGTTACTGCTATTATAATGAATGCTGCCCATTTATTCTTCAAGGTAACGTCTGTGTTTTAACGTCTCTGTTGCCGAACAGATAAAATTAGATTTTCGAGCAAAGTGAAAAGCTTGGCTCCGCCCCTGTGTGAGCTATGTTTACAAGGTTGATTTTAAAATGGCTGTGACCTGCGGGTGTTTATAAGGCGAGTTTAGCTCATGAACATCCCAGAAGTCACTGAAACCAACTCGCTACAAGAGAAGAAATTAGTTCCAGAGTAGAAAAAAGAGAAAAGGGAGAGAGAAGGAATGGGTGAGAAAAAAGAAACTCAGAGACAAGCAAAAATAAGAGAAATGGACGTGATGAAGATGGTGATTTCTTTCTATTTGACAACTATGTGTGTGTGTTTAATATCAGGTTAATTAGGCATTATAGTTAAGGAGGATAAAAAGAACACATTACTGAATAAAGGACTAATAATTACTCACTATGTTAAAAAACAGACATTATGTTTGCAGATCACTCCCAGACATAAACATAAATGAACCTCATGCTTTCACTTTTGCACTTAAAATGTAAACTCTCACTGTGTTCTGTGTTAAAGTACAAATATCTGGAAGTAGATATTCTTGCAAGTTATGAAAAAATACAGCAGCGGAGAAAAATAAAGAGACCACTGCAAAATTATCAGTAAATTTGATTATGCAATTTATAGACATGTGTCTGAGTAAAATGATCATTTTTGTTTTATTCTGACCACATTTTGCCCAAATTCCAAATAAAAATATTTGTAGCATTTATTTACAGAAGATGGCAAATGGTCTAAATTAAAAATGTGGTGTTTTCTGGTTCAAATAATGTAAGGAAAACAAGTTCATATTCATTTTTTAAACAACACAATACTAATGATTTAATTTATGAAAAGTTCAGAAATCAATATTTGGTGGAATAACCCCGATTTGCCTGATTTCCCCTATTAAATTAGATTTGGTCCAGGTGATCATCTAATCAGTACCTTATTAAGTGTGCTGGAATTCAACAGCCACTGGAATAGATTGATTGTCTTTACATGTAGAGATGCTGATTTCAGCACACTGCAGTGGTCCCTTAATTTTTTTCTCCATTTTTCACATACAGTATACCGTATTTGATGAGGCTTATTTATATTAGAACCCTCTCTTTTGAGTCAAGGTACAATTGTTAGTAGTTCTGCTAGGATGTGAAATCTGAATATCCTACAAGGAAAAATATCTTCACGTCACAAATAAATGAGCAAACTCCCACTGATGTAAACCGGCAGAGATGGGTAGTACAGTACTCACATACGTTTACACCTTTTCTTCTGAGTGTAGTTGTTGAATACTTTTTACTCTTAGTTCCATTTATGATGAAAAAGTGTACTTCAGTGAATAGGAGTCATTGAATAGGAGTCATTTTCACAATTTTCAGATTTTTTCTTCCAAATGATGAACAGCAAATGTCACATTATGTTCTGCATACTCTGATCATTAATGTACACCTTACATTCATATTACCTTTGTACTAGACTATAATAAATTCCTCACACCTCATTAGTTACACACTACACCAGTAGTTTTAATGACAGTTTGTGATAATTAGGGAGCTAAAAAATGATCATACAATAATAATTGTTATGATTTTTATACAGTGATACATATCATTATCTTTTATGTTTTCTTTGGTTTATATTCCCAGCTAAAAGTACAGTGGTACCTTGGACAACGAGTTTAATCCATTCCGGCGTCACGCTCCGTATCCAAATTTCTCGTTATCCGAAGAGACTTTTTCCATAGGAATACATTTAAAACCAAATAATCCGTTCTGGACCCACAACAAACTCCCATATAAAGTATGTATTACACACCCCTACTTGCACATTTATTCATCATTATTATTTGAAAAGGAAGTTATATTAATTATCTGAAATGGAATGCATGAAATTAGTTTTAAATGATTCAAAATGTATTCTTACCTTGGCTTATGACTTGGTAGTGTGTCCGTGGACACTGCACACGTCTATAACTGTAAACAACTCCACCACGCCGCTGCCTGCCGGTGGCCCGACAGCGGGACACGCTGCGGGCTGCCGGCGGCCCGACGGTTCTTACATGATCGATTCTTACAATCATGTAAGAATCCAGCCCTGATTAATTCATAACCTGCCTCAACTACAGCAGAGATGTTAACAGTGACAGGTTTGTATTTGTTTTTCCATTATAAAATAAGTTTAATCAAGAACCACTAGAACCATCAGACCCACCAAAACCATTCTGGATCCAAGCAAGGCTTCTATGTAATGGTATACAAGGCAATAACAGAAAAAAGGTGTAGTCACTCAATTACATTTAAACCAACACTGAACCTGAAACATTCGGAAAAGGTTGAAAATGTTGAGTTTACATACATAATCCAACGAACTATGTGAAATATATATGTATATTCTGGGGCCACGTAAGACATTCATTAACTTGTTAGAAACAGATACAGTGCGTCTCTTTCAGGAAATACTTGTACAATGCTTCTCACACATACAGTACATTACACTGGCTTCTTGCCCAACCATAAACTTTCAATCTATGACAATGCTCTAGCATTTGTTTCCAGGCTTTATCCAAATATTTTGATTAGCTTGATATGAGTATTTATGATTTTGATGAATACTGTTGATTATGTTTGTTTTCTCTCTGAATTACTTTATGCTGCACTGCGTAGTATACTTCCATAAAGCATCTCTGTGTCTGAATGTTGTTCACTGCTGCCGCCTGTTATTGTAAAATTATAGCCACTCCCTTCTTAAAGAAAATTTGTCCACTTTATTATTTTTTTAAATAAAATATTATTGTTAAAATATATTTAATTTAATAAACCATACTTCAGTTTAAGAAATATAGCATTAAAGCTGCAGTACATAACTTGAGGAAAATGTGGGACTTGAAAATTTTAACACCTACTGTATACAGTAGCTCTCATTCTCCTCCCCTTCTTTCTCCTGTTTCTCCTATGCCCCTCCTCAATGTGCATGTACGACTACAATCACTAGAACAATTGCAGGTATAAACATATATATGGGAGGATGCCCAAATAAAGACATAAAAAGTCTCCAACTGATCCAAAATGCTGCAGCATGAGTTTTGACGGGAGTTAGAAGGAGGAATCATATTTCTCCAATACTAGCTTCCCTTCATTGGCTGCCTGTAAAGTCTAGAATTGAGTTTAAAATCCTCCTCCTA
>JAQQAE010006832.1:0-16340 GCA_029823295.1 Pseudamia nigra
TCCATCCATCCATTTTCTACCCCTTAATCCTCGCGAGGGTCGGGGGGGGTGCTGGAGCCTATCCCAGCTGACTTGAGTGGAGGCAGGGTACACCCTGGATGAATCGCCAGTTCATCGACCGACAAAATAAAATTGACTTCTGAACTGTGCATAGATTCAAGGAAATTTAATATATTTGGGCTATTTACAAAAGAACAGGCTAGACATTCTATAAAAAGTTACATTTTATTCATTTTAATCAAGTCTGTTTATTGGGAGCACACTTGCTGGTTATTAGCATTGTTAGAAAACTAAAATAATAACCAAAGATTCCTAAGAGTTGCTGTACTGTTGGCTGTGCAAGCAGTGCTGTTAAAAAAAACAGAACTTTCAGTTTATTCAGTTTCCAAGTTATAAAAAGAGCTGTATGTCTCCAGGCCATCCAAGGGGAAGATAGTGGAAAGCTAGACCCTGTGTACACCCACGTGTGGGGAACATTTCATATCATGTATAATAAAAGGTTAAATAAACACAAAATGTGTCTCCAGCAATTTATCATTTTTCATTGTGTTTGCTGTGTAAATTTGTGTAACACACAATGACTTGGTGTAGTGTACTAATTACACTGACTGGTCTGGTGGCTAGTAGCAAATGGCTAATAGCTGCTAGTCATTGGCTTTGCTAACTATAATCATAGAGTGGTACTCCGGCTAACGAATTTAATCCGTTCTGGTGTCACGTGCATTGGGCAAAACATTTGTTAGCTGGTGCCGGTTTTTCCATAGGAATACATGTAAACAGATTAATTTGTTGTGGACCCACGAAAACTCCCATATAAGGCATGTATTACACACCTGTACATGCACGTTTATTCATTATTATTATTTGAAAAGGAAGTTATGTTAATTATCTGAAATGGAATGCATGAAATTAGTTCTAAAAGTGATTTACAGCCAGAGGCTGCCGGCTAACACAGCCAGCTAACCAGAGGCTTGTCGGCTGCGTGTATCAGCGTGTGTAACTGGCACCTGAAGGCTGTCTGTGTTAGCGGCAAACCGGCTAATACAGACTGCAGCATGTCTGACACATGGTGCGTGGATGAGGAGGGTTACAGGAGGCTAGCTGTGTTAACCGGCAGCCAGCTAACACAGGTTAGCAACCTCCGGGTGTAACTTTTTGTGATATCTAATGCATTCTAACAGAGGGAAAGTTGATAAATAGGATGTAGTAACTGTTGGTTTTCTTTTGGGTTTGCTTTGTACCGTTATTTACATTGAAGTCAATGAAAACTGATGTTTTCTCCTTATATAGGACGTGTAACATAGGTATGGCACGGTGCTGGTCTGATGTATAGTGAATCTCTGATGTAAACTTTACCTAATTCCACTATAGTAGAATAGTTTTCTACATTGGTCATTTGACTGCAAGTTGTCATTTTCCCCATACACCTACAGAGATTTTATCACTGTTCTGAAAATGGAAACGTTTTTTGTCAGTTCCATATTCAAAGTCATATAATGGATTTTAATATCACAGATTAATACAAACAATATTCAAGTTACAGTTGAGGTTTTCCGCTGAAGCAATTTTCTAATCATCTAAAAATGAAAACAGCATATGATGATTAATTTTTAATGCTTAGGTTGCTCTACATTTGATATGTAAATATTTAAAGTAGATAAACTAAACAGACCAAAACTGCAGTTTGCACAAGGCCGTAAACATGTATATTTTTGCTCTAAAATAGAACATAGGAGTCTGTGAGGATTGACCCCCAGTGGACACTGATGGTGCTGCAGATTATGACACCTTGATTAACTCAACTCATGTACGGAGGTTGTTGCTTGGTGTAAACTACACATTTACAGCCATTTCCGAACAGACTATTTCAGTGTGTGTTGGTTTAAATGTAAAAGAGGGACTGCTGACCACACTCATATCCAGTTGTTGCCGTGGATATCATCATGTAGATGCTGTGCTGGGACCCATGATAATCCTGGCAGTTTTGATGGTTCCAGTAGTCCTGGACGACTGGCTGGGGGCAGTAACTTTAAATTTGGGACATCACAAAAAATCAGAAATCAAATGGCTTGATTTAGTCAAAATTAAATGAAAAGGAAATGTGTGTGTTTCTCCGTGGAGTGTGTTTTGATAGTGTAGCATTATTTTCAGAGCCACCAAAACATCACTTTAGTGCATGTTAAACATGTGTAAATTGGACCAAAAATATCATGTAATTCAGAAAGCACTCGCAAAGGTTGAAATTTATGCAAATTACACTGTTAAGTAGATAGCGTAAAGACTGCAACAGTTCCATTTGCATAGATGCAAATGATATAAGTCAGAAAAGATGTAGACACAAATTACACAAACAGATAACTTCTCACTTTACATCTTTTTCTGTATCTCTTTTTCTACTTCACTTTCTGAAAAACTTTGGGATAGTAAGTCTTAAATGACACTGACTCAGTGTTTAATGGCATTAATCCCAATCTCTTCAGTCAGATATTAATTAATTGGTATGTGTATTATGTTGCAGATCAGTCACAAAAATGGAGCAGACAGCCAACACTATTCTCTACAGTTACTGTAAGTGCAGTCAATTCTTTTTTTATATATGTCACCTTTAAAATGAAAACTACTGGTCAGTGGAATGATTTGTAAGATAATGTACTGCTTGAAAAAATTATTCTGTACACTTATTCAGTGAAATCTAAAGTGTGTGAGTGATTTAATGCTGAGGATTAGTATTCTAACACAGAATTATCTTCTGAGAAAAAATATCCTACTCTTCAATAATTTTCAAATGTCATATTCATGTACTGTAAATAACAATAAAGTAGCATTTTATTCTTCTGTAAGATAAATGTCTTGTCAACAGTTTTTCCATTTTTATTAGAATATAATCATAGAATGTATGTGTGGATTATGACATTTCAATTTTAAACGAAAGTCATTTTCCTCAAATTACATATATGGAAAATTCATAATGTCACTGTGGAATTACATTTTCATTGTGCATACAATGAACTTGTAACCACACAAATGGATGCTGTTCGTCTGCAGGGTGACTCATGCAGCATAATGTGTTTCCACTTTGGGAAAGATTTCTTGTACGTGTCACTGTCTCATGTTGCATATGTCTTCATTTCATTTAGAATAACCCTACAAGTTTTAAAAAATATTATTCTTATGAGCCACTTGATATTAGTCATTCCTTTTTCAAATCCAATAACTCCTCTGAAATTGTATGTCTGTGCTCGTAGATAAAAATGAGATGTTGCACAGGCTACTAATCCAAAAGGTGCATGGAGAGCTTGTTTCACCTGATCACATCATTTCTCGTCCTCCTTCTCCCCACTCCATTGATTTTAATAGCTATAAATAATCTCTTTAAACTGATACAGACTCTTCTTTCTTTTCCCATCTTTCTCTCCTTATTTCTTCTATACAATTCCCCCTGCTGCTTCTCCTTGGGCTATTTTTGTCCTCAGCTCTCTTAATCTCTGCTGCCATGTTTTCCCAATTGTACTTTAAATGCTGTTTTTTCATAGACTTCAAAATAACAGGTCACGTCTTACAATGTATGGAAGTCCAGGAGAGCATGTGTTTATTTGAATTTGTATAATGCTTTCAGTTTTATCAGTAGGGGGCACTGCCGCTCCTGAAATGGTAAAGGGGCCATGACAGAGGCCGAAACCATTTGGTTGTAAACTGATGAGTCATTAATGGACCCTGAAGTATGTTAAGATACATAGTGGTATTGAATTCAGGATAATGTAGGACAGAGAACACTGTGAAATCAAATGACAAGGAACTGAGATGAGTTAATATTAGATTTATAGAATTCTAGAGTAGCCCATTGTCATCATGTAGTGTTTGAGAGGCAGAGTCTTACTCTACTTTTAGGATTAGATTCAAAAATGTACTTTCACCCCTATTTTTGCTCTTTCCCATTCTGTGCCTACCTTTGCTCTGTACCTTTCTGTAGATGTATCTGGGCTGAATCTGTAATGTGCAGCTCTCTTATGTTTTTTTTTGTTCCAGACTATTGTTTCATACTCTCTGGCTGAGACAGTTACTTGCTCAAGGAGCCATGGTGGATTTCTGTCTAATCTCGTAAAGGATTGTCGTGATCCAGTGATAACTCACCATTACATTTATGTCCCCTTCTAACTCCGTGTCTGAAGGTTTCTCATAGTTTTTATGAGCTACACGTTGTTTTTAAAACTGTGTAAAAATCTGTAAATAGAGGGAGATGTGGTGGTTGTGTGGCAAAAGTTTTAGTCAAATGTGATTCATAATATTCTCTTTTATTTTCAATTCAATTCAATTCAATTCAATTCAATTCAATTCAATTTTATTTGTATAGTGCCAATCATATTTTAGTTAAAAATATATACATAAAAAATGTAGCATACACATCTGTCTGTTGCTTAGGAGCAGATGTAAAAACACTACAATAACAAAAGAAATAAAGAAAATATATTACTGAAACTCCCTGATGTTTGTTGTGTAATTTATCTTTCTATTCTGTGCTGAAAATGTTATATTATTCTTAATTTGAATAACCTGAAGGTCTTTTATATACAAATTTAACCAATTTCAAAACATTTTGAAATAAGTAAAATGTAGGTTTCACATTCAAATATTTTGATTTATGTATTGTAAGATTTCACAGAAAATTCAATTTGATTCACCAGACACCATCTTTACAATTACTAGTCCCTGAATAGCTTAATGTCCTGAGAAAAGGAAAGCAGCCTAGAGGCTGGAAGGAGTAAAAATGAATAACAAATCTTTAATATAGATCAGAATTTGGAACACCTTTAGCTATAGATCTAAATGTGTTACAATTGCACATTAAGTATTCCTGCACAATTAAAAGAATTGTAGTTTATCAGTGAACATCAGCCATTTTCAATCATCCATCCATCTTCTACTGCATTTCTATGAGGTTGAGTCCTGCGGCCAGCAGCGTGAACAGGGAATCCCAGACTTCCCTCTCCCTAGCTACTTCGTCCAGCTCTTCCGGAGGAACTCTGAGGCATTCCCAGGCCAGCCAAGAGACATAGTTCCTCAAGCGTGTCCTGGGTCTTCCCCAGGGCCTCCTCCCAGCGGGACATGCCTGGAACACCTCACCAGGGAGGCGTCCAGGAGGCAACAAAAACAGATGCCCAAACCACCTCATCTGGCTCCTCTCGACATGGAGGGGCATCAGTTCTACTCTGAGCCCCTCCCGGGTGACTGAGCTTCTCACCATATCTGTAAAGGAGAGCCCAGCCACCCTGCAGAGGAAACTCATTTCAGCTGCTCGTATCCTGGATCTTGTCCTTTCGGTCATGACCCAAAGCTCATGATCATACGTGAGGGTAGGAACGTAGATCCAGTAAATTGAGAGCTTTGCCTTTTAGCTCAGCTTCTTCTTCATCACAATGGACCAATGCCGAGTCTGTATCACTGCAGCCAGGTAGCCCTACAACATCTAGAGCCTTGAGGAATCCTGGTCGGATCTCATCCACCCCCGGGGCCTTGCCACTGAGGAGTTTTTGACCACCTCGGTTAACCCAAGAGACCCAAGGGTACACTAGATCCATTTATTGTCAGCATTGTAGGTCTTCGTGAGCCACGCTTTGTCTGGACCCTCACTTTGGACCTGTTTGCCTTGGGTGACCCTATCAGGGGCATATAGCCCCCCATCAGCATAGCTCATATGATCACTGGGACATGCAAACCCCTCCACCATGATAAGGTGGCAGCTCATGGAGGAGCTTTTGCAATCATACATTGTGTAATTGCAAAAGGCTGTGATCTAAAGGTTTTATAATTTTGCAGTTAAAAAAACCCTCAAAACAGAGGTACAGTGGTGCCTCGGCTAACGAATTTAATCCGTTCCCGCGTCACATTCTTTGGGCGAATCATTCATTAGCCAGAGTTAGTTTTTCCATAGGAATACATGTAAAACCAATTAATCCGTTCTGGACCCATGAAAATTCCCATATCAAGTATGTATTACACAACCGTGCGTGCACATTTATTGATTTATAAAGACACTTACCGGAGGAGGATGTTACGGAGACGGCATTTTTTTTAGGTCCCATGATGAAAAACACGAAATGAAGCTGTACTTTAGGTGAAAAAAGGCAAATATACAGCGCGGAGTTCATGTTGACGTTTAACTCGGCCGAGATAGACCCGGAAGTTAAGTCTTCCATGTTACAAAAAAATTTGTAACCTGAATCTCAAAAGTCGTAACCTGGATATTTTCCATAATACAAAATTCGTAACTCAAATCATTTCCGTTAACCAGGACACAATTTGGTCAAATGGGCTTGTTCGTTACCCAAAATTTTTTTGTTGGTAGAAGCGTTCGTTACCTGGGGCACCACTGTATTTCTCTAGGAAGTATGTAGACTTAAATTAAAATAGCATATTCCAACATTGCTCAGAATAATCACAATGAGACTCACTCATTTTTTTATTTTCTTGATTATTTTGTTCATTTTATAAATTAGTTGGCTAATATTTTGTTAATTTTTTTGTAACTCTGTTTATTTTGTTTGTTTATTATTTGTTATTGCTAGTGTAGTGTTCCTTTTCGTTTGGAACAAGTCAGATTGATAAGGATTTCGGTGGATTTGAAATGAGATGTCCACGTACACTTCGGTGCAGCTGACCATCCACAACTAAAGCCCACATTTCCGACAGCTCTGAAGGCCTCATACGTCATCGTCTCTCCCAGAAGTCCTCTCACCAGGAAGTGGTCGAGAGCTCTTTGGTATTGTTTTGACAATGATGGAGGAGGAAGAATTTGAATTTGCAGAGGATTTAGAGGCTATTTTGCATCTCACCCCCGAGGTGCAACTTGCCATTGAACAGGTAGATGAATGACATTCGCTATTTCCGTGCCGTTTAAACGTTATTGTAGCTTGTTAGCTCGCTAACCCACATCAATGAATGTGACACCGATCGTCATATGACTAATGAAGTTGCTCATGTTGGTGTCAAACATATTATTAAAGAAAGCTTTACCAAAAAACGTATGCCGGGCTAATGCCAGCTGTATACATTTGTACATTAGCCTCCGGTAATGGCCATGTAAATGATTTGCTGACCTGCATCATCTCTTTCACGCAGCGTTGTTTCTAATCATACAAACGTCACAAAATATTTTCAGTTTGCTCCATGGTGGTCCTAACACATCAGCTTTTCACTGTAACATTCTTTTTCTGAGTATCTCGATAAACGCCAGCCGTCTTTCCTGTGAAGGTCTTCCCGAGCCAAGACCCACTGGACAGAGCAGACTTCAATGCTGTGGAGTACATCAACAGCCTGTTCCCCACCGAGCAGGTACAGCAGCAACGCAACATTCAGTTCACAGCTGCATTATTAACACAAATGACTTGGGAGTGTTTCCTTCTTGCTGATATAAAATATTCTCACCATGCTGTTATGGCTCCATTTCAAGAAAATAAATAAACTTGTACGTGCCTGACTTTGATCCATGGCAGAAATACCTTGAGTACAAATGCTGAAGTTGATTTATTTCGTGAAATGATGTCATGTATGTCAACTCAAACGCTGTCTCTGTTTTGTAGCACAGAACACTTACATAGGAAGAGATATACAGCATGATGGTGACATGCGGTGACCTCGCCTGAGGTGCAGCCTGCTGTGGTCAAGGGTGCATCTTTAGGAAGCATTCTAGGTTTTCCTTGATGAGCAAAAGCTGTTTGTGAACAGGTCGAGAAAATGTACTGATTGGTGCATGTTGGATCAAGTGGAAATTAGCATTAATGTAACATATATAAATCTCAAAGGAAACACTAGCAATATCCACTGAAACCCTTACACAGATCAGTGGTACAATCCAAACTCTACTTGAGTCCTATGGGAACAATCGACTTACTGAATATTTATTAATAGGGCTATTATGACCTTAAATGAAGACTGATGAACATACAAACATCTGAGTCAACATAACATGATTCTGTGATAGATTTCCTTAAGAATTGCACTTTCAGACAGTATACTGATGGAGCTTAAAGGTCTAGATTAGCAGTTCCCATTGTTTTTTTTTCTGGGGACCCAGCTTTTAGAAATGACGAACTGTGAATGTGTGAATTTGTGCACAAATGAATGTTCTTGACTGTTTTAACCACAACATTGTGCCTATATTGTAAACAGGTAAATGAGTCATTATAAGAGATGTAAGGTACAGACATCAGTTCAATGTGTGTGACTTTAAGATGTACGAACATTTTAATATGAAATAATTGCATTTTGGAAAAAGTAAAACCCTCTCATTTTTTTCCTCCCATCACTAAATTTGTTTTGCAACCCAAATAAATTCTCCTGTTACCCACCTATGGGTCCGGACCCAGTGTTTTGGGATGGCTGGCCTAGATGAATCAACATCTGAAGAGATACACTTAGACAAGGATGAAGATGGCTTATCCATCTGTATCATTCTTAGATCTTTCATACAAATAGTAATACTTAACCAGTCATAATAATTATTTCCATTTTGTAACAATAGTAAACAAGCTATAAATCGAAATGTTTGAAGCAGAATGTAAATATTTAATATGAATATAATAATAATCGCAAGCCTACACATCAACCTTGTAAACATAATCTGCACATGGCTGTTTTAGGTGAATGATGGTGACGTAATCGTGTTTAAAAATACATTTAGTTAGATTAAATGTGTGTAATAAATGTGATAGCAAAAAACTACCAACCTTTGAAATAATTTTTGTTAAATTATGTCTGAGACTTACTTCATACTAGCAGTTACTGTGAAATAAAGTAGGCCAACTTTGAATACCACATGTTATCGTTACAATATATTGATTCACCTATACTGATATACGTAATTGTGAGAGTAAATACCGGCTGTTTTAGAATGCTGCATTTCTGTTACATAGCTTGTAGCTACTGCACAATGACTGATCTGATGACTGATCCTTGACCTTACCTGGTGACCTCATCTCATGAGACCTTTTTGTATCTATGGAGTGGGAGCAGAGCCAAACATTCTGATTCCTAGGCTAAGGCTGAGGCACAGCAGCCATGGTATTTTAGGCACCACTTAAGCCAAATTAAATAATATAATTTCATATTATTGCTGACATAGGAATGGAACATGGCATGAAATGAAATCGAGTATATATTCTTTAGAAAATATAGCATTTTTTATGTGTGGGAGCACCCCCACACCCAAATATGTTAAAACATACAGAAAACCAAGGGGTAAGCATATGTGGATGTTGCATTTTCAAATATGCATACCATATGTGCGTGTGTGTACTTTGTCTCCATGAGAGGTCAGTGTAGCCCTGTAGTTTGGCCTTGTAATGCCTTTTCAGATATTATGGTTTGTTAGTAATAAATCAACAGACCAGACTATAAACACTTACTGCATCATCTAATCCTTCAAGTTAGAATATTGATTTATTTTTTTCTGCGTGTTAAGACAAACCAGAATATTTCTTTTTTTCATTCCAGTCTTTGGCTAATATTGATGACGTGGTAAACAAGATTCGCCTTAAGATTCGGTGAGTAGATATAAATTATCATCCTTTACACTTTTATTGAACTCATAAAGTGACCAAGTGTGAATGTTTTTTTATTTATAGGCGTCTGGATGACAACATCAGGACAGTGGTGAGAGGACAGACCAATGTGGGCCAGGATGGCAGACAGGTGAGCTGAGCTACAGGATGTGAAAAGATCTATTGCCAGTATTTCACAGGGTGTTAGGTGCATAATGTGCTGTATAATCATCAGGCATGGTGTTCAAAGGAGCATCTTTCTGCTGCAGTTATAGCTGTGCCAATTGTTGCTCCTAACCCAGAAAAACATGTTCCTTCCCTTCGCTCGCTCTTTCCTCTCTCCACTCTGCTTCCATGGAAAAGGACAAGATGACTCAGATCCATCCCAAGTGCTCAAACTGCCCCTCTTTACGGAAAACATATCTGGGAAATAGATTCCTGTATGTAAATACTTAGATTTCTGTTAAGCCGAAGCTTTTGAGTCTTTGCCCTTTCTTGTGGCTGCATGACGGAAAAGAACAGCCCCTGCTGATTCAATCCAGGTTCTTGCTCTGTCAAGAAGTTGTGGTTTAAAAGAAAAATGACACCTGATGAGAAAGCTGTGTGTGTTCTGACTAGTAGTTGACACGATTAGGTGAGTGTTGTCGTCAGGGTGTCTGGCCTGGTGGCCTCGTCTTTCCCAGTTAGCTACCGTTTAGTAGCGGAGACGCTCTAAATCCCCTCCAGACCAATAACATTATACAATCACACACAATAATTTCAGTTTGTTTTTCCAACCCCATAGAACTATTGCAGTGTTTCCAGAGGGAAAGTTCTTCTGCAGATGGAAATATGGAGAGGTGTTTGTTTCAAAATGGCTCTTGAGACATAAAGAACAACAAAATGAGCAGTTTAGTCATTTCTGCTGCTGCCTGAACTCCATCACTGAGCTAAATGCAATCCACAGGTTGAAACCAAAGATGGTAATACTTACAGCGAAGGATAGAGAGGCCTTAATATGCAGAGAGAGTAGGTGGAGAAAGTCTGTAGAATTATTTCCTTTCAGTATATTTTATGGAGGAGTCAACCTGTAATATGTCTGTAGTATACTAACAGGGGCAAGTAGACGGCTCCCAGTGGCTGAGATTTGTGTGCATCAAGAGCTGTGTAGTATATAGTAATGTGCTAGTTGTTCTCTTGTCAGTCTTACATTGTATTTGTTGTATGCCTTGTTTTAGTATAATTTATGGCAGCAGTGGATCATTGCTTCAGAACCCATTGCAGTTGAATTAGTCACCAAACACATTTTATATCTGTTTCAGTTGTAAATAAAACAAGATGAAACGTGTCTTGAAATGATTAACATATTTGCTAACAGCTGGGTGACATTTTACTCAGTACTGTTTCACTGTGATCATCTTCACGGTTTCTTTTTTCTTTAAACTAAAAATGCATTGATTGTTCATGTGTGTTTCAGAAGCTCATCAGAAAAATGAAACATTTGTCATCACTTACTGCTTGTCATTCACATTCCTGAAAAATGTGTGTTCAAATGGTGGTTTAAAAAAGTGGCAGACAGTCTGCATATAGACTGTGCTTCATGTAAATATTTAGTTTTATCTCAGAAAAGGCAGTTCACAGCTTGGTTCGGTTTCCGTGCTTTTATCTTCTCTGAACTCTTCCGTGCACTGTCCAATCCACATATCTTTCTTCTTTTTTTGCATTATTTACAATTTTTTCCCTTTTTACATTTGTGATGCATCTCATTTTATTCTGTCAGTCTGGACAGAATTATTCTTTCCAAACTTTTGTTATGTTTGTTTTTCGTTAAATAAAGAACTCAATGAAATTCAAGTTTAAAAATGGTTTTGTTATTTGTTTTGGTGGAACACCAAAATACACCCTGGCAGAGTAACTCAAAAACCATGCACTGTGCAGTGTTAATGCAGCAGGAAGATGAATTTCCTGCAAGGGTGTTAATACAGTACTATAAATAAATAAAATAATCAGATTTATTGTGTTTAGCACAAACTCAGGGGTGAATTGTGCCTTTGTGAGATCTATCCTGAGGCTTGAAATGAAGCTTGCCTTTCTTTCAATAAACTGTTTAATACAACCTATTTGTGCCATGGAAGATGTGCTGCTTACTGCTTGTTATAGAAATACACTGGTATGTGTGTGTTCATGTTTGTGTGAAAGAAGATAACATCTTGGGCTTGGAGGCGCCTGGTGGGCAGTGGTCTCTCGATGCTTTCCTCAAGGCTAAATACAGGAAATGAGCACTAGGAAACAAGCCAGATTGACTCAGCTGAGTCTGCAGGAGCGACAATTGTGGCATTAGAGGTTCAAGCCTCTTCTGTATGCAGTCTGTTTGCTCAACGGCTCCTCCAGGGAAGCTCTTTAAAGATTCTGTGGCACTCCCTTCCGTCTGATTATCAGATCAAAGAATAGTCCCATAACCTGCCCTCATTTTTCCAATTTCGCAAATCACTTTCCAAGCTGTGGTCTGCATGAATCCAAAGGTGGTCCCCAAACAGTGCTTTTTCATGCTGTATTTATGTTTGTGTGTGTGCATAGTGCACCAGTTCTTTGTCTGTTTGCTGCCCACTTGTTTCTTCAAGGTGCTTGTTAAAGTGGTAAATTCTTTGCACGACTGGTGCCAGCTGTTGGCATTCCATGTGTGTTTGTGAGAGACAGCGAGAGAAAGAAGAAAAGAGAGAGATTCAGAAAGTCTGTCTGTCTGCAGTGCAGCCACAACACTCGGCCAAGTGAAGCCAATTACGTTGGCATCAGATGTCAGAGCAAATCTCAGTTTAGGACCATCGAAGACCAGCTGTCATGTCAAATAACGAGAAAATATTAGAATAGCTCTTCAGCTATTTTACAGTTGTAACTGTCAAATTGTATCTAATCAGGTCTGGCTTCATAGGCTGTTAAAACTGCTAATGATTGCTTTAGTTTTTATAGCAATATCCTTTATGGAGTGCTTAGCCTTATGGCCCATATGGGAACTGAAGACCTGTCAATGTTTAACATCGAGGTAGGCTGTCAGATATCCAATTAGGCTGTATCTGACATACCCTTAATTGTTTGCTTTAGATCATTGCCTAAAAAGAAATGTATACAAGTTATTTAATCTGCTACTAGAAGGTTTTTCATGGTCTTGACTGATTGATACTTAATCTTTACCTGAGTCTCTGTGTTTTTGTTCCACAATTCCGGCTTTGTATTCCTTCTGCACACCTTATTGCCTCCCTGCACTCAAAGACGTGACAGAGAGGTGTAAGTTAGCTCTGTTTCTTCTCTGAGTCAGTTCCAACTATGGCTTTGAATGTGCTTGACCTGTTTGAGTTCAGCTCACCTTTTGCCGTCAGATGCTCCTGCAATACTTAACAATGTTTCTTCTCTGTATGTTTTGTGTTTGTGCTTTGTGCAGGCATTGGAGGAGGCCCAGATAGCCATTCAGCAGCTCTTCGGCAAAATTAAAGACATAAAAGACAAAGCTGAAAAATCTGAACAAATGGTATGCACACATGTATACACAAACAAACACATGCAAAGGTGACTTGTTTGAAGCTTATCTGGGAAATGACCGCAACGTAGAGGAGATGTCGTCTGTATTCTCCTCCTGTTAAACCATTGGGAGACTTATTTAAAGCAGAGGATAATGCACCTTCCATGTGTTTGCCTGTTCCTAGTTGTGCTGTGTTGTTTGTATGAGTGCTGGCGAGTGTCAAAGGAAGGCCACTAGGCTTCATTGGGTAAAGGATGAAGGGGGAGAGTGGCAAACAGACCCCTCCCTCAAGAGGCATGTCACAGCAATTATTTTTCAAACCATTGGGTGTGCCGTTCATCCTGCTTTATTTTTCTGTCCTAATGCGCCATCCGTGAAAACCACTGTTACAGTCGCATACATTTGCTGACCTTTTGTTATTGTTCTTTTTATCTAGTTTTAAGTATCTACCTGTTCAGTCTTCTTCCTATGGATGTCTTTCTGCATCCATTGTTTCATCTCCCATGTTGCCAGAATAATTTCTTTCTCTTGTTATCTCTCAATGTCAGGTCAAGGAGATTACAAGGGACATAAAGCAACTGGACCATGCCAAGCGTCACCTCACTACATCCATTACTACTCTCAATCACCTGCACATGTTGGCAGGTGGCGTGGATTCTTTAGAGTGGGTACCTTCACATTTCACGTACAGTTGAGATCAAAATTGATAGCCTCCTTTTACAAATTTTGTTGTCAATTGCTGTTTAAAATGCCAAATTTTTAACAGAGCATTTCAATTTATGCCAGTTTAATATGGAAACAGCAAGTTATTTTTATTTGCAAATGGAAGTAAGAAGAAAACAAAAGTGCCCACTCAATATTAATCCTAATTATTATTAACAATAATGAATAATTTTGACCTTAACTGTAGAGACACACAGTGTCAAATTATTTGATTTAAACATGCTGTTGGTATCTCTCACATGCAGAAGTGAAGGTAGTATTAAATTAATTATTAGTTATTATTATAATTACGAAAAGAATCATTCCTGGTTTCACAGTCTGGATGTTATATGTAAATTACAAATAGAATCTTGAAGCTTCAATTGCTCAAACCATTGAACTGTGTTTTTATACTTAATCACTGCAAGAGATAGAACTGCCTTTTTAATTACATAGCAACCTTGCACAGCAAAATCAGCAAAAGATAGCAACTAACATGAAATTCGATAGTAAAGTTGATTAAGCATAACATTAAATTATCCACAAGCTTGGATGAAAAACTAACATATGGTTCCCTGAGCCATCTTAATTTGTAATATCTGCCTCTCTGTGTTTCCCTTATCAGCTTATTTTTAAGTGTGGGTGGGTTTTTAATCACAGAATCTGTGTTTGTATTTTGTTTACATGGTAGGAGTATTGTGATATCAATACCCTTGTTTGCTGAGCTGGAATAATGTGGTGTTTTAGGACAAGAAAATACAAAACTCCATCAAATAACTGTGTGCTTGATTTGTGTTTTTATAGAGCAATGACCAGAAAGAGGCAGTATGGTGAGGTGGCCAACCTGCTTCAGGGAGTGGTGAATGTCCTTGAACATTTTCACAAATACATGGGCATACCTCAGATCAGGCAGCTGTCTGAAAGGTAATCTGATTTTCACACTAATACATGTACATTTATAAAATTGCATAATAATGCCTTGCCAAAAAAGTTGCAGAGTCTAATATTTTGTTACTTCACCTTCAGCACTGATTGCAGCATGCATTTGCCGTGTTATTTCAAAAAGCTTATGTAGTGTCACAATGTTTATTTCTTTTTTAAAGTTGCATTTATTTTTGGCCAAGATCTTGTCTTGATGCAGTCTCAAAGGCCGGCGTGCGCTGTTCTTAATGTTACAGACCTGATTCAAACCTGATCTGTAGCCGTGCACACTCCCAGCATTTGTAAGCGATTGCGGCCAGAGATTGTGCCTCGTGCACCCCCACTATTTTATGACCCACCCAAAAGGTCTCAACCTCAAATCATGCCTCAGATGGGTTACAAACATGTTTGATTTCCATTCAGACACTGTGGGTTTTCTCTGCTTTTTTTCCTCACTGCACCTGTGCAGTAACAGTGCAGCAGCAGGAAAAAGCAAGGGATATCAATAAGAAAGTAATAAACATCGCAAAAGTATCACAGACTGGAGACAGTAAATTAGATTTGGCTGAAGGTTTAACATTTCCACGCAGACAGGCACGCATAGGCATATTAATGTAGTATTATTAGAGCCCTGTGTCTGTCAATGTGTGTGTGACATAGAGGGCAGATATGGTGGGTATCACTTCAAAAGGGAGAGAAAAGAAACCCACAAGGTGGAAAAAACACAACATTTCTACCGCGTATTGAATGAAAAAGAAAGGATTGAGGTGTCTGATCTCACTTGTACGGTGTACTATGGCACAATTGAGTGAGGACATTGTAAGGCACAGTCTATGTTGGATTTGCATGCTTTTGCAGCCAAAACAGTCACACAGTGAACTGTACCTTCATCTTCATCAATTTGTAAAATCACACAGGGTACACCAGCCTTAAGGTTTGGTCTCTGTGGAGACAAATCCATGTGTGAAAATGATGTCTCATGCTGCCATTTTGTGTGGCCCATCAGTCCTGGAATTGTCATCTTGGTGCTCATGCCACTGGGAAGAAAAAATCCATGGATGGAAAAAGAACCAATAAATCAGAATCTGTGAGGGCTAAGTAACTTGTTGCAGCTGAAACATTTCTTGCAGTAAGTAGCTAATTGAAGAGTCTTGCCTATTTTCTTTGGTACAATAGCTTGAGGTAGTGCCTTTTTGGCCAGGTGGTGTATATTCCCTCTCTAGTTGTGTATCTACTTCCACAGTATATCATCTGTCCAAATAGAACCCCATTTAACTTTTGTCTTGCCAAATCTTTGGAACATTTGGTAGTTAATCCCATGATCCAATTCCAATTTAGATATAAAAACTAAGGCTGTCAAACAATTAAAAATTTTAATTTGATTAATCACAGGGTCACTGTGGATTAATTTTGATTAATCATGATTAATACCCATTTGTTGTTTTTTGTTTTGTGGGAGCAAAAACACTCATGATAGAATGTGATAGACATTTGACTAAAATTACAGTGGTGCCTCAGATAACAACGATAATCCGTTCCAGCGTCATGGCCTTTATCCGAATCAGTTGTTATCCGAAGCGACTTTTTCCATAGGGATACATGTAAACTCAGTTAATCCGTTCTGGACCAATGACTAACTCCCATATAAAGTATGTATTACACACCCCTACCTGCACATTTATTCATTA
>JAQQAE010006833.1:0-16340 GCA_029823295.1 Pseudamia nigra
AAGGCTCAGTTTGTGTTTACACTCAACTGCAGGACCCGGACACACGATCAGAAGGACCACAATGTCTACATTCGCTTCCGGGTCATTCGCGGATGAGACTTGCCAATTTTTTCTGCTGTATGCAAATTTTTCTTCATGAGAAGAGTTCTTTATGCGAGGTACCACTGTACATTACTTCCCATCGTACATGTAACTAAGAGTACACGTACATACTCTGTAAAACAACGAGTCCCAAGCACATGTAACTGAGTAGATGTACTTGAGGTCACATTCCTCTCAGTGAACCAGCCTCATTTCACTGCCCATCAGCTGATTGGACGCCATCACATTTCATTGCAGGCTGATGGGAAGGACTGAGGCCATGTTCAGCAACAAAGTGGGGGCTGTGAGGAGACATGAGGGGAGAGCCAAACACGTGACGCTCGACTGTGATCGATATACTTGGATTTAGATTGAATGAGAATGAGATTCAGGCGGGAGCAATTTTCTCACCACTGCAGTATATTGATACACAGACCAAAGCCATTCTCATTATTCTGTGCGTGTGTGCGTGTGTGTGTGTCATACACATTGTACCCAGATGCTTGTTTAAGCACAAATTACATCTCACTGCACTCAATAGATTGCCCTGATAACTTATGTGCATCTGTTTTCTCCCCTTCTCCTTCCCCCTCCCCTTATCTTCTGTCTTGTCTCTTTTAGGTAAGTAACGACAGCTGACATTTTATCACATCATGAGATGTCTCGGAAGGTAATCTCTGCTGATTTGTTTTTATTATATCTTTAAGTTAAACACTAGAGTTGCCAAGTTTTGCAGTCAAACACCATTTCTAGTTCACAAGAATGTCTGTCGTGTCAAAGGAGACACGTTTTACCACTTTTTGGTACGTTCATCAATTCTTAGATGTTTTTAGAATTTGTATGAACAAGAGATCCTACATTTCACCACATTCTCCCGCTTTGCAGCTCTGTATCTAATGGGCTCTATCAGTGTCTGTTGTTTTAAGAGCAAATTACACGCTATTAACCACATTGTTTTCCAGTCTGTGCCATGGATTCATCGTGTAGACTCTGGTACATTATATCAGGAAGTCAGGATGATTTTAGTAGCTCTGGTTGTCTGGAGACCTGAGCGAGGAGGATGATTGTATTTTGAGATTGTCAGATATGTCAGAATAACCATCGATGCAAGTATATACAGTATGAAAAACTTCATACTTCATATAACTTCATGTTCATCATTATACTGTTTATTTTGGCTTAATTCAGGCTTAGAACATGAAGGATTTTTGTGAGTGTGTAAATGTTACTTATCCAATCAATGACTTGACATATATTTCTGTTCACATGCTGTTGCCTAAAAATATATAATATATCGTAATGCAGATTAAAGTCTCTGACACTCAATGCATTTTAACAGGGATACATTTTATCCATTGGCTGCTTTGAAGGCAAACTCCATAACTCGGAAAGAAAATCAGGTCTCAGTTTAGCAGCAGAACTAAGATGCATCAAAACAAACAAAAAACACGAAAAGCACCAGCACATCAGCAAGTAGTTGGGCTAAAAATGAACAAAACAAGCTGTAATCCAACAAGGGCAACTAAATAATCACAAATGAAATTAATAATTAGGAAATTGTAGGGAATAATCCAGAAATTGAACACAATAGACCAAGCAAAAAGGACCAAAATATCAAGAGAATGAAGAAAAATGTCAATGTAATTGAGAAAATGAAGAAAAAATATACAAAGTACGACTGAAAATAAAGAAATGCAGAAAAAGGAACAAAAATGACCATGAAACTGAACAAAATAAAAAGCAAAATGAGAAGAAAATGAACAACGTGAGAAGGAAAATGAGGAAAAATTAAGAAAATAATCAAGAACATTAGCAAATTTACATGCAAATTGAACAAAGATAAATAAACAGCATACACAATGTACATCATTTTGATCGTTTTTACTGCTTGCGTGGTTAGTGCACGTTGCCTTTGTAGGGGCGTAAATGCAGGTGTTATTTATATGTACATGTGTACATTTTAATTTATGTCTTTTATTTAACAAAATATGGTACAAAACAACGCAATTTTCAGAAAAAGTCACAAACAGTGGGCCTTCAGTTTTTTATGAAAACAGAGTAATGCCGGTAAATTTGACAAATCGGCTGCTCTGCTGTTAATAGACATACAATAAAGCCATTTATAACTGTGTCCTTTAGTAATTATTTAACACGAGTAGATAATGAATTATTCGTTCCTGTCTGTCACTAACTGTACGGTTGCTACTTTGTATTATGTGACAGGCCTGGACAGTGTGTGTTTGTGCGGCTTCTCCTAATGGCGGTGTTGTGTTTTGCTGCTAATCTGTTTATCTAATCAGATGCTGAGGTTAGGGGGTCTATCTCATTAACTTGCAGGATATTGATTTCCTGTGTTTCGAGTAAAGCGCTGTGCACAAACCCTACGTCTGAGATCCCAGATGGGAGGAAGGCAGGTTGCTGTCCTTGTAGCTCATCAGTCGATCCAACCTCAGCTCAGCATTGTGTTGTGCTGCCCGTGAATTTGCGTGTCTTCCTGCCCAAACAAAATTAGATGCTGAAGAAGAATCATTACGAAGGTCCTGCACTGCAGATAGGAAGGCAACAGGAGGGGTAGTGTCACAGACACAAGACCATTATAGTGGACTGGGAGTAGGGATTGTGATTTTGTTCATTCTGCTGCTAATGTTGCTCAATTTGTTTATTTTACTTTATTTTTACACTCATTCTTTTGACTATTTTGTTCATTTTTTGTCCATTTTCTTCATTTTCTTGTTCATTTTATTCATTTTGGTTCGATGTCTTGATTATTTTATTGTAGTTTTGTTCGTTTCTCTGTATTTTTAGCAAGATATTGTTCATTTTTTTGCTAGTTTTTTTCTTTTTTTTGTTTATTCTAGTCTTTTTTGTTCTGCAATGATTATTTTGTTCATTTTTTTGTTCATTTCTCTTTATTTTTTGCATGACTTGGCCCATGCTTTTGTTGTGTTGCTCATTCTTTACTTATGCTACTTATATTTTGTTCAGTTTTTGTAAAGTTTAACAGCTGCAGCAGCATGTCTTGTTTTGCTATGACATAAAATTATCAAGTAACAGTACCAAAACGTCCTATTCACCATTATGTAGAGAAAGCGTGTGTGTAAAGGACCACTTCCTGTCTACTCTACCTGTGTGTGTGAACCAGAGCTCCTGCCATTCCTATAGTTTATAGATTATACTGATTGCACATGTTGTATTTCTGCTGGTAATAAAATGGAGCACCACTTCAGCTGCCATGAGCTAAATTATGATAAATACGCGGGAGTGGCTTCTCTTGTGTGAAGCACACTGGTGTGTGTGTCATTTTCTGCAGTGTGTGTTTGCATGTATGTGTGTGTGGAGGTAATGCGTCATCCTGCGACTTGCAGAAGCCCAGGAGCTCCCCTCTGGTAGTTCCCATGCTGCTCCTGTCTGTTATGTTATGTAACATGCTGTTCTCAATTTTTCTCACTGTATCTCTTTTTTTTGTCACATTATTATTATTTTTTTTACATTTTTGTGTGCATAAGCGGAGTGGATCAAATGACTGGACTGGTGTAGCATTGCTTTGGTGGGATCTTCTTTTACACTGATGAGGAACGATATACAGTCAGCTCTCAATGTCTTTTTGCACTGGGGGTGTCCATTCGTCTATTATGGCTCATTTTGTCAACCCACTTTGTATATTTTCTTAATTATTTGTACATTTTCAGCTTCATTTCCTGATTATTTTGTTAATCTGTTGTTCATTTCTCTTTATTTTGTGAATTATTTTGTTCATTTTGTTGCTTATTCTGTTTATGTTTTACTCAGTTTGTTCATTTTTGTACTGTACATTATCTTTATTATTTTGCTCAATTTACTTACTTTTGTAGCTTAATTTATTTATTTATTTTTGTGCATTTTCTGAATTTTGCCTAATTGTTTTTCCCCTTTTTTGTTTAATTTTGTACATTTTAAAAAATATTTAGCTAAATTGTCTTTAAAATTTTCATGTGCATTTTCTTCACTGTTTTGATTCATTTGTGCAATTTGGTCTTAATTTTCTGGATTAGGTTTTTTTTGTTCATTTCTGTTTACTTGATGCATGTTTTTACATTTTATTGCTTACGTATGTTTTAACCAGTGCTAATTATGTTTATAATTTTGTTTATTTTTGTTCATTGTCTTGACTATTTAGTTCATTTTTGTAGATTTTCTGGATTATTTTACTCAGCTTTGTTAATGCTGTTGCTTATTTTGTTCATTTAGTTGGTGGTTTTCTGTATATACTGTATGTTCAATTTCTTTTGTGTTAGTGAGTTTGTTTGAGCAGCATATTAAAAACAATTTAAATAAACACAAACAATTCTTGAGGAATTTGTTCATTTTTTTCTCATTTTGCTGCTCATTTTGATAATTTTCTTTGTTTTTGTTCACTTTTAAAATTATCTTCATAATTATATTTTCTACGTTGTTTATTTTGGGCATCATTTGCTTGTTTTTGTTCATTTTCCTGACTATTTTGTTTATTTTGGCTCATTTTGTAACTGAGTTTGATAAATTTCTTGATCATTTTTCAATTTTAGTTTAATTTTTTGATTATGTTTTGAAATCTTCTCTTCATTTCTCTTCATATTGTGGATTATTTTGTACATTTCTATTTCTTATTCTTTTCCTTTTTACTAATTTGGTCCATTTTGCTCCATGTGTTTGTTCAATTTTTTCATTGTTTGGTTCATTTTTTTTGTTTTTGAATTTTGAAATGCCCAGGAAGATCCAGAAGATGGCTGATTAAAATTGTCCTCCCCGTCTTCAAATGAATACCCTTGTGTCACTTAAAGATAGGAGACAAAAAACACACTTATTCTTGTTGTTAGTTTTTTCTGTTTAAAGAACGGTTAGTATTTAGCCTCATCTGCATCGTACGTGGAATAGGAGGATGAATAAAGTGTTTTGCATTTTTCTTAAAAGGTGTCAGATAATAGGTGACATTTCCAAGCAGCTGGTTTTGATTCACCGGGACCAGCTGTTTGTCAGGAATGAACAACCATGTCCATCTGCACTGACGGCAAACCAGAAGCCTTTTTAAGATTTTGTTCCTCTTAAGAGGACACACAGTTGTGCGTTTGGAGACGGCAGAAGGACTTGACACATTGATCAACCCGGGAAAAGTTGTTATGCTGTCATTGTCACATTCCTCCCCACGCCCACACGTATAGCACGACTGAAACGCTTGCTGTTCAGCAGTGTTCTGTGCAGGCTTTACTGTCCCTGCAGGAAACCCACGAAATCAGGAGCTGTAGGACGTGAAGAAGTGAACTGAATATAAAACAGTTCTGTCTGCACTGTAAATGTTGGACATTTTGCCCTTGTTTTACCTGTTTTCTCCCCGCCTCTGATTCATGACTGTTTTTAACCTTTCATGATTCACTAGTGCGTTCTTACTTATCTTTTAGTCTTAACATTAACATTTACTACTGTGTTGTGTCCTTTTTTGAGTCTACTACACAAAATCCATATATCACCCTACAAGTCAAAGTGCAGTAACTGCACAGCGCATTTTGTTAATTTTTTGTATGTTCTTGACTGTTCAGTTCATTTTGCTTATTATGATTATTTTGTTCTTTTTTTTTTTGTATTTTCTCGATGACATTGTTCATGTTGGTTCTTATCTTTTTTATTTTGTGTGTTTGTTTATTTTATGATAATTCTGCTCATTTTTCTCATCTTTGCATCTAATTTTGTTCATTCATTGATGATTTTCTTTGTTTTGGTTCATTTTCCTGATTATTTTCATTCTTTAAAAAAATTCTAATTACTTTGTTCATCTTTCGTATCTTTGCTTCGAATTGTGTTCATTTTACTGCATTACTTTGTATATTACTACATTATTTTGTGTGTTTCTTATTTTTATATATTTTTTAATCAATTTGTTTTATTGTCAGTTTTTTTTTAAATCATTTTGCTTCTTATTTTGTTCATTTTAATTCACTTTACTGTTATTGTTATTTGAGTTATTTGTGTTCATTTATCTGATTACATTGTCATGTTTGTTCTTGCTGCATATTAATTGGATCATTTGATATTGTCAGAAAATAAATCAAATGTCATCAGGTCCAATTCCAGTCTTAAATCAGTTTTGTTCTGCACTCCGTCTTTGTAATGCACATTATTCATGTGCACATGCATGCATGTTTCCTGCTTTCATGTTTTTAAGCACAAGGTTAACATATGCAAAACTGTCCTGGACAAATGCAAGTTGGATCTAATTTCTGCCTGTTTTGGGATTAATTGAATAGATGTATTTTACATAATCAGTCCGCTTTCTTTGGTCAGAGGATAGCAGTGTGACATCGACAAATTGCTTTCAGTTCAGGATCTTGTGGTTGTTCTTCTGTTAACTACAGTATAACCTGTACAGATTTGACACCAGTGTAACATGCCTGCCCACAGACTTCAACAGAACCCCTCCTGAAAACTTCATACTCCATTTCCCTTTCCATCCCAGCTGAAGTTGTACAACACTGCATCTTATTAAACGTTTACTCAAACTGTTTCATTCATGTGCTAGCTCCTCACTCCTTTCCTCTATTCTACTCTCCTCTTCTCTATTCTCCTCTTCTCTTTTCTCATCTCCTCTATTCTAGTTTCTTCTCGAAATGAACACTGTTTACTGCCAGATATCAAGGAAAAAACTTGTTTACTGCAAGATTTGTGACTTATTTTGTTCATATGTGTTTGATTATTTTGCTGCTTATTTGGTTACTTTTTTCATTTTTTTTAATGTTTATTCTATTGCTTAGTTTGTTTGGTTTGATTGTTTTTCTTCATTTTTATTCAGTGAGTTGCTCAGTCTTGTTTGCTCATTCTTACGATTAATTTGTCTCTTTTATTGATATTGGTTTTGTCTGTTTTGTTGTTACTGGTTTGTTTGTTATTTTAACAGTTTTTCTCGATCACTTGCACGCTATAACCAGGCCTATTTACTAATCATCTCAAACCATGATGCCATCTACCAAAAGACAAACACATTTCCCAAAACTATAAACACCGTTCCCCTGTTTAGACATACGATTCAGATTAGTTGAATTTTTAATTTTTTTTGGTGAAAAACTCTTCACACAAATCCTTTCATTTATCACTGTGTGCTCATTTAGAAAACACTGACATTCAGTATCATAAACTCAACTCATCACAGCTGAAAAACAATTAACACACATTTCCCCTGGTGGAAACACCACGGGTCAAAATTGTTCACACACCAATCAGAACCTCAGGATAAATAGGCAAAAGAGCCACAAGTCAGTTTACTCGTTTGGGAAACAAAGGATCCATGAAGACATGGATTTAGAGGATTTGTGTGCTGTCTGAAGGCAAAGTTAGGTTCAGATGCATGAGTACGTACATGGTTTTGACCTGGAAATTTGATGTTTGTGAAGATGAGTGTGCAGTTATGCATTTGTCTTTCGAGTGTCAGGAAATTGGGGATCATTTCAAGAAATGTGTCTTGGCAATTGAGAACTTTTTTTCTCACTGAGTTGCTTCATTCTTTTCCACTTTGGTAATTTTCTTTCTTGGTTTTTGATCATTTTCAGTCATTGAGTTGCTTAATTTCTTCATTTTGTGAATTTTCTGGATTATTTTGATTAGTTTTTGCTCATTTTGTTGATTAATTTGTTTATTTTGTCAATTTCCCTAATGAAATGGCTCGTTTTGCAAATTCACTTGATTATTTTGTTAATTTGTCTTTCATTTTATTGCTTATTCTCTTCATTCTCCTTTTTTGTTCATGTGGTTCATTGTTTAACTTGATTATTTTTGCTCAGTTTGTTTCTCTATTGATTTTTCCTGTTTTGGTTTAACAAAGTTGGCAGCATATGATGACTGTCTTTGTCATTGGATCAAACACTGTGTAAAAACTCAGTCAGTGTAAAAGGGACTCCTACTCATTGAGGTATGCAGCCAATTGTAACCGACTGCATTAAAATACTTGAGTACGTACATATAAAGGACTACATGTACTTGAATACTACCCACCTGAGGTAAACATTGAAGCATTGAGAGTAATGCCATTAGCAGGGTGGGGGGTATGATGGAGATGACCATGGGCCATGGTATGCTCTGTTCAAATCCTGGCCCTTATGACCTTTGCCTCATGTTGTTCCCCATCTCAACTAAGCATGTGGAGATTTGCACTTGACATTCATGAATTGCAGTTTTTTTTTTTCATTTTGGGTTTTTTTTTTTTTTTGCGTTGAGGATTATTTGCATAGAAGAGTCAAACATGCTCTACTTTACCTGCATGGAAATGGCACAGATGGATTCTTGATGTCATCTCCTTTGCAAAGCAGTTACGTGCTGAATTACGCACTTTGTGGATTGCATGCTCTAAAACTCATCTGCACCAGTTTTGCATCCGTGACATTAAGTGTGTTAATGTGTTAAAATGAGCTTTGTGGGGTGCCTTGGTGGCTCACCTGGTAGTGTGCACCCACATGGTTAAGGCCTGAGGCCCTTTGCTGCATGTCACTCCCTACTGTCATCTTTTCTCGTCTTTCTTGTCTCTCCACTGTAACTATCAACTAGTAAGCACTCAGAGAGGGCAGACCTCTGCCAAGGCAGCTCAGTTTCTCTTGGCAGTGGGAAACAAAAGTCTTCTGGGCCCAGATGATGATCCAGATCACTCCCAGAATCTAAGTGACTGGTCTTCATACCATTTCTGACTTATCCTGAAAATTTTATCAAATCTGTTCAGAACTTTGAGTTATATTGTGAACAAACAAACAGATAAATAATCCAATGCAGACAAACACCTACTTGGCATAGTTAATTAAAGGCGAAAGGCCCAAAAAACAAATATTAGAAAAAAAATAGCTCTGTAGTTTGTAAAACTGGAACTAATGGGAATAATTAGTTTCATGCAACCAACAAATCCGACACAAAGAAAGGTTATCTCCATCGTCATGTCACTTCATCCTGAGTAGGAAATGAATGTGTGAACCTCATTTCACGGCAATTTTTTAATTAATGTATGCTTTTGCAATCCACTCAAAGCACTCCGCATCACTAAGCTCCACTGAACTGCTGAAAACATATTGCACAGTGTGTTACTGTCGACCTCCCACATGATACTTAAACAGCTTTTGTCCATTACTTGGTGTCCATTGCTCTCAGGAAAGTAATTTTATGCACAGTTCTGAATGTAATACAACCTTTATTTTACTTAGTGTTGAAGATACTGCAAGGTTGAGGTTCCTGAAGTATGTGTTTTCTTGTAATATTATGTGACATGTCATAAAGTCTGCATGTTTTGTGTGTTTTTGTCTTTTTGGATGAACAAATGAAATTCTACTGTAAGTACTGGATGCATGTGTGCAGACAGAATGTAATCAGCCATTTTCAGAGCTGCATCATTTACTGCTTCCTACTAACCTGCAATTATGTTAACAGTTGAATGTCACACAAGTCCCACGTTTCTACATCATGATCTTTGTTCATACAGTGTGTCATTCTCTATACCATTAACATTATTGGAATGTACTGCTCTGTCAGAATGTGGAAATGTGGATGAAAGTCTTGAAATTATATTATTGTAATGAGAAATAAAACATCTCTAATATGTGGCAACTTGGTAGACACGGGGGGAACAAAGGGAACAAAATCAGTGGATCTCAAACTTAAGAAATCTGCAGTAAAAAGCATTCATAGACTATTGTTCAACTTAAGCTTGACTGAGCAGAAATCGTTCTTTATTTCTGTCAGCGTAGACATATGCTGTCCTGTGGTTCTCTCTGAAACTGCTGTAATTAGTGTCATCCCAGAGGTCATCGCGGGGTCATACGATCCCTCAGGGGAATCACTAATCACCTGTTCATCCAGTGCTGTGATTAAGACTCTGGCTCAGCCAGCCGTGCGCCTTGGCTGCACCAGTGATACGATGGTGCAATGCAGGAAAAGTCTATTTTTGGAGGGACTGAGCAACAGAGTGGTTAGGAAAGAGGGTGCTGAGTGGATCAGTCGGGGTAGATACATATATTTAAGAAGGTGGTGTGGGAGCAAATTGTACATCTAGACACTAGACCAACTGAGAGGTTGTAACATTGGTATGATGTGTAAAAGCAGAATATCCTATGATCAAACATTTCAACACCCTTTTCAACAAAATGTGCTTTATCTGTACGCTAGCTGTCAATAGTCTGGATACCTTTTTTATTTTTGTTTGCATTATTTTCAACATTGTGCATCAATACTAAAAACCTCCAAACTGTCAGGAATTATGTAGTAATAAAAAAGGTTTTAAACGGCCCCTATATTTTAGATTTTCCACATTAGACATATTTAGCTTTGATCATAGTTCTGCATTTTCTCACCAGATTCATGAGGTCACCTGGAATCGTGCCTTGTCCAGGGTTAATCTGTGACATTCCTTCCTCTCTTAATTTGCTTTAGACTACCTTTTTAATGTTGTTTAGACCATCAGTCCTCTTGTGCAGAAGTAGGGTGGATACAGAGTCAATATCTGTGTTAGGTCTACTACAACTACTGTACAAATCCATATTACATCAAGAAACACTGTTAAGTAAAGAGAAAAGATGGTCCATCATTATTTATTAATCGTGATGGACTGTTTTCTCTTAACTGTTTTTTGCCATAATATTTGTACAATAGTTGTAGTGGCACTAACAAGACTAAAACTGGATCCTGTTGATCTTCAGCACTGAACATCAAACATTTTCTTTCTTATCAATTGTTATTGCATTCATTTGTGCCCTTTACAGCATAAATTGATAAAAGAAACAAAAATGAATAAAATGGTCAATAAATAAGTGAATTAGCAAAAATAAGCAACAAAATGAACAAAAAATAGTAAAACAATGAAGGATTGAACAAAGTAAAAAAGAAAATGAATAAAAAAAGAGAATACTAAGTAACAAAAGGGACCAAATCATAAACTAGCAACATATTACAGTTTTACTGTATGCTAAATGAAACCACGTTATGATTTTTTTTTTCACTTTGAAGGGTTGAAGATTTACCTTATTTTATCTTGTTGAATTTGGTTACATGACACACTAAATTAAAAAAAAAGAATCTAATTATCCACAATGAACAAAATAATTGAACAATCAACAATAACTAGCAGAATATGAGAAAATTAAGAGAAATTGGGTTGGGGTTGTTTTTATTTTCTTCTATTAAGGACAAGTAGTAAGCAGTTTTGGCTAAATGGAGGGCTTTTCTTTATCTTCTATCTTTCCATGCATGAAAAGATTCTACGAGTTTAGAGGAACGCCAATATCCTCTAATCTTCGTAGTTCCTGTTTTAACATCCTAAGCTGAGGTCTGAACCAAGGTGCTCTCCTCCTCTGTGTCACTACCTGTTTCTTCGGAGGAGTGACAGTATAAAGTGCTGAGCGTAACAAGGCTGCACAGTTATTAACAACTACATCTAGTTTTGAGGGGGCGTTAATTTTCCTGATTATTTTATTTTGCCTTTTTGAAGATCATTTCATCTCCCACTTGCGTAACTGTTCACTTTGACCAGGGGTGCCCAAACTTTTGAATGAATGAGGATCCTGATAACCCAAAACTATCTTGTCTATGAACAGGTGAATTTAAAATAAATAAAACCCCACATAATGCGAGGGATAATTAGAGCAAAATTATGACAGGCAAACCTTTATGTTCACCGTTAATTATATGCGGCAGGGGGAACACTAGCAATCACCTTTGTATGTTTTCCACATGGTTGTAGTAGATTGATGATTGGGGCAAAAATGACATAATAAACACAGTGGGACCAGTAGAGGAAACGGAGTCAAACTGGGAAACTGCCAAGAGCCTAACAGTGCTCCAAGAGTCAGTAGCTTTCAAAATTGCCTTTTCTTCCCCGAGTATAAAGCACTTCAAGTGTGCAATGCAGCAAAACCGACCCTGGTAGTCTACCTGCTTTTTATGGTCTGGTGATGGCAAACCCAAAGCCCACTGCTTCCAAATGGTGGGATACTTTATAATTATTGTGATCGTTACCCAGTTGTAACGTCTCTGACATTTTTAGCCTGTGAAATCAGGTCAGTTTGAGCACAGAGTGTTGCTATGATTAGAATATTTGTATTTTTCATTTGACGATGCACATATATTTGTAGATATTTTGCAATTTGTATTATTTTTAACATCGAATATAAATTCAGAAGATGTTATCAATCCAATCCAACTTTATTTGCACAGCGCTTGAAAAACAACTCGAACAAAATGCTGCACATCTTATACTTTAAATACAGAAACATAAGACACAAAAACAAACAATATTACAATAAAATACAACTAAAATTACAAATGACACGAGTAAAAACAACAGCCATACAGCACAACCAATACAATTAATTGAATAAAATAAAAGCAATAACAAATAAAATCAATGTCTCATACTGGATTGAAGGCCAATGGTGGGTTTTAAGATGGAGAATGGCCAGATTATTCCACAAGTTAAGGGCAACAATAGATGCGTACAAAGATTTTTTTAAACCAAAACTGAAGTACACATTCTGAAATTAATATCAGCACTGTTCCCCGACAACAACAATAACCCCCAGCAACAGAAATCTCCTTTTAATCCTTTTTTTTTGTCTTTTTGTGCAGTGAACTTAACAAGCATCTCTGAAATCATTTTTATTCTCCTGTGTTAAAAGAAACACAGTGTTTGCAGTGTGGGTGTGACTTTCTTTTTTGCATTACTTTATAATGTACCAAATGATTGAATTTCATGACATGAGATTTTTACATATAAACATTGGCTTAGTAATAATCAGCTTTCTTAATAATATGTATGGCTCTTTTCTGTAGTAGAACTAATGGTTTAACAGCGTTTTAAAAGGTTGATTCCCACAGTTCTACACAGCACTGAACAATAAATTATATGCAAGGCCTTAATACTCCATATGTCTCGAGAGTTATGCAGAATTTCTCTGACTTTGGAATTTTTCCTTTTTTATAATTAATATGTTGCTTCCTTTCCATTTTTAATCAATCACCACCCCTAAAAATTCCATCTTAGAAACTCTTTGAGTTACAGCCTCACTGATATTTAATTCAATATTCCCATCAATTTAGTTTTCTTATTATTAAGTGACAGTTTATTAATATCAAACCAAAGTGTCCAACTCCTTTTGAACAGCATTCAAAAGGTTTTTTTTTTTTTAATTTAACACAGACCCACATAAACTTGTATTATCCACAAAAATGACACATTTCAGTTGTGTAGTAACATTACATACATCAATAATCCATCCACCCACCCATCCATCATCTTCTGCATATCCTGGTCAGAGTCACAGGGGAAGCAGCCATTCAGGCATTCCCAGGCCAGCCAAGAAACAAGTCCCTCCAGCATGCCCCGGGTCTGCCCCAGGGCCTCCTCCCAGCTACAGCTACTTTTGGCACCCAGGTATTGGACCACTCAGGCCCCGCCTTCAGCTGCTGAATAATATAAAGTATAAAGAGCTTTGGACCAATCACTGATCCCTGGGGTGTTCCACAGGTGACTTCTTAAAATCCTGACAGTGTCATTAATTTCCATTGCTGCCTATTTTCCAAATAGCTCTTCAGCTAACAGTGAGCCATACCTCGTATCCCATACAGGTCTGGGTTGTTTAACATTTTTTGGTTTACTATACAATTCCATACATGTTATTTTACAGTTTGGATGTTGTCAGTATTAATGAGCAATGTTGAAAATGATAAAAAAAATGAAGTAAAAGTACTGAAGGAGGTGTGTCTTTTGACTGGTAGTGTACTGTATGTCAATAAGTGCTTTTGTTTAGGACAATGTCTTCCTATGGTCAAATATTAAATATAACAGATATATATTAATATAACAGAATAATTAAAAAACAGAACATACAAAAATAAACAAAATGACACAAAATAAAAGCAATAAAACGGTGCAAAATATTCAGAAAATAGAATTAAATGAACAAAAATTGAGATGAATGAAGATAATCGGAATAAAGATAATCGGCGATTATGATTGGCGCTATAAAAAAAAAAAAGATTGATTGATTGATTGATTGAATGAACAAAATAAAAATTATCTACATGTACAGTACAGTAAGCCTTTGTGTGGGCAATCCATATCATCATACACATTCACAATCCAAAATTATATGTAGGGTTTTTTTTATCTCATGAGAACTCGCATTTGAATGTGAAACAACAAATCCTGCTGGGACTTCTGTTTAGTGCTGTATTACAAGCTGTTGCATCAGATAAGTAAGCATGCACAGTGACACATAACATTAAGACACATTCTGTTCTCTTTTCCAGGCCTCTAATCCGAACAGATGCACTGTGTTTCAGTTCACTGTACCTCTGTAACTTCTAATTAGGATTGGTTTTTTTTTCCTTTCTTTCGGACTGCCAGTGGCTTCTCCGCATTGTGATTATTACTTTTTGGACACGCCTCTGCAATTCATGACGTCAAGCAGGAAATACTGAAGACAGGAATAAATTCCTACGTATCCTACTCATATTTGCAACCATAGCAGGTTGACGTCTTTCCTGTCACTGAAGGTCACCTTTCACACTAAACCTACACCATTTTAAAACTGATACAGCAAAACCATGGTCACATTTAAAACATTTAATGATGTTTTGTAAAAAGTAATTAAAGGAAAAAAGTGATCAACCTCTTAATTTAGGTCAGGGGTCTGCAACCTGTGGCTCCAGGGCCAAATGTGATGCTTTAGCCCCTCCCCAGTGGCTCCTGTGGCTTTGGGCAGTGAAGGAAGTAACATATTATAATAAATGAAAATGAACAAAATAAGCACTAAATCAACAATAACAAAAAAAAAAGAACTAATGATTAATTAACTAATGATTGAGAAAAATAATCAAGAAAATCACCAAAACCAAAAATAAGTAAAATAATGAACAACATGAAGACCAAACTGAAGAAAATAATCCACAACTTAAACAAACTAATAAAGAAATTGAAACAAAAATGATTCAAATGATTAATGATGTTGATGAAAATGAACTAAAAAAACAAACAAAATAATCAAGAAAATGACCAAATTCCAAAATAGTCAAATAAACAACAAGAAGAAATTGAATAAACATAAGCAAAATAATGAACAAGATTAAGACAAAAATGAAGAAAATAATGCACTATGTAAACTACAGTAACTGATAAAGAAACCGAACCAAAAATCACAAACATGACTGAAATAATAAATCAACATAATGAACATGAATAATAAATGAACAAAATAATTAAGAAAATGAACAAAACCAAGAAAATGAACAACAATAAGCACTATCATGAACCAAATACTTCACACATTTAACAATAATTAATTAAAATAATTAGAAAAATGAACACTACTTCTTCTTTTCCTTTCGGCTGTTCCCTTCAGGGGTCGCCACAGAAAAATGAACACAATGTCACAAAAATGAATAAACTAATCACCAAATGAACAAAGATGACCAAAAATGGTCAAAATAATCAATAACATGAACAATGATGTACAAAGTAATCCATTAAATGAATTAAAAAATGAAATTAATATATAATTATAATAACAAAGTTAATAAACAATATCAATACAAATGACCATAATAACCAACACAGCGACAAGAAAGTAATAATATATTTTTAACACACTCTAGTTACTTAAAGGGTTCAAATATTTTTGTGGCTCTTAACACACATGTATTTTTACTTCTTTCTGTCTAAAAATGGCTCTTTAGATGGTAAAGCTTGCAGTAAACAAAGTGTAAACCCTTCTATACAGTGGTTATTGGCAGGTTTAGCAGGGAATTACACTGTATAAATTTAACTCAACAAGGCACATTCAAGTGTGACCACTGAATCCAGCACTGGCACATAAAATGGTAAAAATGATGTTTTCTCTGTCAATGTAATGGGATAATGAAGGTATCAGAGGTAAGAGCAGAGTTGATTGCACCAACTGTTAGCGAGAGCCATCTCACAGATGGTGTTGTAGTGGAGATTGCCTCGGGTTATGGACCATTGATATTTTGGTATGCTTCCATCTGTACCTGCTCTCTAAAATAGCTTTGTGAAGCAGTCAAAATGGATTTACCACACACATACTGAATATTCATAATATGTTTAAGTGGTTTGGTTTAATCCTGCAGTCCAGTCCCAATGACATTTTCTCTCCTTGTCTCTTTTTTAAATTCTTAATACAGTGGATGTAAAAAGTCTACACACCCCTGTTCAAATGCCAGGTTTTTGCAATGTAAAAAATTGACACCAAGATAAATAATTTCACAACTTT
>JAQQAE010006834.1:0-14466 GCA_029823295.1 Pseudamia nigra
AAGAAGAATTCAAAACAAAACAAAAAGCAAACCAAAATTAAAATGTTCAAAAGGAGTGGGAAGAACCCAAGGCTTATTTTCATTCATTCATCATTTTTAATCATTATTTTTGTTCACTTTTTTGATTATTGCAGGGTTTTTTTGGCTAGATTTAGTCATTTTTATAAATATTTTGTCCATTTTCTTGATTATTTTGTTATTTTTTATTAACATTCTTAACTATTGTTGTCAATTGTTGGCTAGTTTTGGATTCATCTGTCAATATTGTCTTGATGATTTAGTTTAGCTTTTATTTTAATCACTTTGGAGATATTTTGTTAATTTTCTTAATTATTTTGTCTATTTTCATTCATTTTGTTTAATATTTTTGTGCATTTTTATTTGTGTATATAATTAGTGCATATTTTTTCTTATTGTGTTCATTTTGTCAATTTTTGTTCACTTTTTTCCTTCAGTCATTTTCTTAATTATGTTCTGTTGATTTTTTGGAATTATTTTGTTTAATTTGGGAAAATGTGTTGACTTTCCGGATTATTTTATTAACTTTATGTGGTTCATTTGTGGAGAACAGCCCAAAGGAAGAGAAGAAGAAGATGTGGTTCATTTGTGACCATTCTATTGATACTTTCATTATTTTGAATGATGTGTGTTTTTTAAAATAATTTTTGTTTGTTTTGAGGGTATATTGTTCATTTTCCTGATTATTTTAATATATTTTGTATATACTGTATGTCATTGATTTTCTTGATGATTTTTGTCCATTTTCATCCTTTTTGTTCTGTTCTTGATTATATTTTACTGGTTTTGTGTATATTTTGTTCATTTCTAATCATTTTTTCATCATTTCATGTTTTTTTTTGCTTCAGTGGGGTTTAGTCTTTGTGGATGCATTTTGAGCATTTTTTTCGATACTGGATATGTTGTTCATTTTCTTGTATATTTGCTAATTTTTAAAATCATTTTCTTGGTGATTTTACTCATTTTTGTTATTTTATTCTTATTTTTGTTCAGCTTGTTTATGGCTTATTGTCTTAATTATGATAGTCATCCTATGCATATGCTAGTATTCACAATAATAAATCAGAACAAAAATTCATTTTCATTCTTATTATACATTACATCATTCCAAACTTAACTTTTTCTTTGACTTTATGTTTGAGACTATTTCTTTGCTATACTGGTACTTTTACTTCACTAACGGATTCTTTTTTTACCTCTGTGTATGATAATTGTATTTTGAGCAGCTAAAAATGAATATGCATAAGACTTTCCCCTCACATTCCAGCCTCAGAATACACCAGCTGTATATCATGCAACAAAAATAATCATGGGTCATGGGTCAGTATGCTGTTTGCTCTGTTTATTAGAGGTATATTGCCAGTCATTTTACAAGCCGTTGCTTAAATGTTTCCGTTCAGAGAGAAAAATGCAACACTGAAAACAATGACGTAGCTCAGCAGAGAACACTTTTAAAGCCTCTGTTTGAAAGGCACTAAATTCCCAGTTTTAGTATCAGTCTCGGCACATGCAGACACAACTAGCAAAGACACCTGTTGTTACACACTTCAGTAGCTACGATACATAGAGCGTTCGATCAGTTTGTTAGTTGAGTTTTTAATGGCAACACCACACATGTCTGCTATCATGTGTTGTACATCAAAATGCCTCTGATTACATGGACGGTTAACAAAACACAGACTTTTAATGCAATACACTGAACATTTGTACAGCTGTGAAGTGTCCTTCACTTACTTTGAGTGTGAGGCAGGCTTTCAGTTTGCTGTATGCTGTGTGGAGTGCAGGTATCTTAAATATTTTCAAGATTAAATACAACATATTGCTGCGATTTAAATACATATGTGTGTTTTAAGTTAGAGTCACCATTCAGTGGAATTATGTATAATCACAAGACAACCATCACATGGATTTTCTTCACGTCTGCAAATGAAATGTACAAAAAACTTTTTAAATAATAATGATAGTAGTACATTCAAACAATAGCATACTAGTTCCTCAGCATTACAACAATGTTGTGGTTTTAAATAGCTTGTGATTTAAGGGTGCCTGCCAGGGACAGTCTGTCTTTATATTAACCTTTGAGCTATGTACTTGCACCCTATAAGCTCAAATACTGCAGAGAAAACACTTTCAGACAACACTTAGATGCCATGCTGGTGCCATCGTCGTAGTACTGGTGCTGCTGATGATCAGTGAGTTCATCAAAAGATACACAGTTAGCATAAAATATGCTGCAGAGCTGAAAATGTCTCTGAAGCTTTGGATTTTTCCAATCAGACTATTTAAACACGCATATGCCTGTCAGACATTCAGATGAGAGTGAGATGAGCCGCAAACACTTGAACAGTAGAGTAATCTGATGTTAAAGCTGGCATTGGCTTGTTGTGAGTGAGCAGTTAGCCTGTCAGTTAATCGTGTAGACTGCTGCATCATCACTAAACACATAAAGTGATCATTCCTGACAGGTTCACTGTATTGACTTCATTTCACTTCTTCTTTTGCTTTATTGCCTAACAATTTCCTTTGTTTGTGTGATCTGTTTCTCTCACTTTTTCCTCTCTTCACTCTCTTTTCTTGCTCTTACTAATGATTGTTTAGCTGCTAAATTTATTCCCTCATGCTCCTCCTCATCCCTCTTTGCTGCTACATTTGTCTCTATCAGTCTGTATGTCTGTTTGCAGTTAGCTGGGTCCTACAGTCTTCTCTTCCACCACCTGCCTTTCATGCTTATGTTTTTCTCCTTTTCCCATCCATCTGGGTCAGTTCTCCGCCTCACTACCGGCAGCCACAGCCCTCCACCACCATGTCCTGGTAATTCTTCAGTACCACTCGGTCTTGAGGGTCCAGGTAGAGCAGGGCGATGGGGCTGAGGGAGGTGGGTACACAGCAGGCCCGGGGCACTGCTCCATTCACAGAGTTTACCAGAGTCTGAACCATGGCGTGGCTCGAGGAGTTCATATGTTCAGCTAGAGGAAAACGACACTCTCCGAGGCAGAAGAAGGCATCATAGCCACTGGGAGCGATGATCCACCTGTGCCAGCCCACGTCGTTGAAATCTACATAGAGAGGATGGCGGCGGCATCTGTTACGGGAGAGGCGTTTTAGTTTTGCAGCACGACCACCGTTTCTTTTCACTCTTCCACGTTCGCTCCAGCTGACCCCTCCTTTATCACCTCCCCAACCCGGAGCTGCATACCCTGTTTTTTTAGACCTCCCCCAGTCTTGGTCTCTAAATCTGCCCATGCTGCTGTTCCTGGTCCTCTCTTTTGTCCCATGTCTGCCTCTCATCTTCTTGCCACTGCTGGGGGTCCTCCTGCCATGTTTGACTAAGGGCTCTCCACGTCCGTCATGACTGTAAGTCACCAACAGAGGTCTCTCTTGGGCCCAGCTGCTCTCGTCCTCCCCCGCAGACCTACGTACCCTCAAGTGCCCCTCCTTTTGTTTTATTTTGTCCTTGTCTGCAGCAGATATTAGGTTCTGGTCATGGAGTGCGCTGCTGCTGTTCGTGGTTGTGACCTCCAGGAGGAAACCCAGGTTGCCAGTCCCAGCGAGGGCCTTGTGGAGGAGGTCTGCATTCAGACTAAAGGCCTCCCAGAAACCACTGTCTGAGTGACTGAGGAGACCAGAAGTGAGTAACCTGGTCTCTATAAGGGTAGGTTCAGGGTCCATATGGGTCTCAGAGAGGTACAGATTCAGCCTGTGGGGGCCGGGGCCCAAAGAGGCTCTGGTGCTGTGGAGGAGCCGAAGCTCAGCAGACAGTACCTTCTCATCCTGTGGGATAGAGGAGACATTAAAGGAAATGTGCACCTTCTTATGATCTTCTGCTGCTGGACTGTCTCCATAGGGCTCTAAGAGAAAGAGAAGACAGAGAACATGGAAGTGTGTCAGCTTTCTCTGCCTTTGGGAGGGATGCATCTTTGAGAGGACAGAAATAGATTTGTCATTTGTCAGACCGTAAAGTTGAAGTTTGCCACACATTTCTTGTAACGTTCTTGAAACAGAAACTGTACCAGAATTGATGTTTAATACACAGTACTGTATCAAATGAATTTGTCCCTTGTTGTGAGGCTTGTGTAAGGAAGGGCATCCGACATAAAAAACCTATGCCAGATCAAACATGCGAATCATTGGTATTTCGCTGTGGCGACCCCTGAGGGGAGCAGCCGAAAGGAGAAGAAGAAGACACAGTACTGTACAAAAGTTTTGGGTCCCCCTGGATTTAATGTTTTATCTGACTGTAATGACAATATGCATGGACAATAGGATCAGAATGCACAGGGATAACATTTCAGCTTCTTCACGATGAAGTGTCGCGTATGTAGTGTCATCTCCATTGAAATTAAATTGTTTTGAATGTTTTGGATCAGAAAATACAAGATCTAGTTCACTTATGCCAGGTTTCATTCAGCTGAAAATGGTTCTTATTGTTTGTTCTACTTTTTGCCACAGGAATGGACGTCACACTGAATATGGAGTTTAGCCTGTTGAGGCCATTTAGTTCTGATATTTATGTGCTTATACTGTGCATTTTTCTGCATTTTTCTTTATAGTCCTTCAAAAACAACAAACTAAAGGTGGATATTTGCAAGTACAGTACTGCTCCCATAAGAATTTTGACATTGTGTCAATTCATTTTTGTGCATGTGTATGGTCAGTATAAATGAAGACAAGACAACAAACCCAAGGTGGCTGAAGACTTTACCACTGCACTATCTGCACCACTGTGGGCCCCATCTGGGATTAAAACATCAGCCACTGCACGCGGTAGATGAGTGTCTAAACACCATGGCTCCAAAATGGTTAAAAATCATATTAGTTATCAAAATGGAAGAACTCCAAATACAGTAAACACAGCCAGTTAAACCTGTACCAGCTGGTTCAAGTGGATCAAGGACAAGGCTATGAACCCCAAACTGTTTCCCCATGAAGAAAACCATGAATTTAAGATGCCATCTACTATGTCTGCCACTAAAATTCTGACAGAATATATTGTATGTAGTAGAAGCTGTGATATTGTGTGGGGAAGTGTTGCCTTCAGCACCATTCCTTATGAACATGGATCTCAGGCAGAAATCAAATGTCTAGTGGCGTATGTTCACATGTCATTTTACTTTGAATGTAATATGGTGAAGAGAATAATGAGAGGTGATGAAAGATTGCTCTTAATTTGATCCTAGATATTTTAATGGAACATCACATACATATATTTTGGTTTGGAATTTTTAACGTTCTCATTACAGATGATGAGGTTTTACAAAGGTCTGTTGTGCATCATGATGTGTCAGTAATCGTACCGGTGTGGTGAAAGCTGCGTACGGTGTTGGCCTGCTGGATATGGTGGCTGGGGAAACTAAACAACGGGTCCTCCACTAGATGGTACTGCTGCCGGTGAAAGCGGTAGAGATCCAGGAGGTAACGGGGCACCTGCACTCCGGGCTGAGGGTCAGGCTGCGACTTCAGGCCCAGTCGACTCAGTAAGAGAGTCTGGATGGTCTGAGCCAGACTAGGTTCTAAGTGGGAACCGGCTGCTGTGGGTGGCGAGGAGGACGGCAGGGAGGGTACCTTGCCATGGTCAATCTCGCCGGTGTCTCCACCCTGGCGACCAGATGAGGCTTGAGGTAGCAGCAGGACCATGAGGAGCAGGAGGTTAGCAGGGAACATGGTGGACCTGAAGATGAAGAGAGACGAGGGGAGGATGAGAAAAGAGGAGGGGACACAGTAAATGCAGGGGGAAAGACATAAAACAATCATAAAACAAACTAAATACAGGACCTCTGAAGTTCTGTGTTTGTGCTAAAACAGTGTAGATCATCTGACATAATGACACAATATAAAGTATTGGTTGAAAAATCTGCAAAAGAGATATTGTCCTATGAGATGCTCCTGGTCTGTGTACTGTATATCATGCTTATGTCTTCTTCTTCCTGGACACACTAGTTTCTCATTAGTCTTCATGCGGCATATGCTCAAGAAATTTACTGTCTAGATATCCATATGAAGTTGTTTGCTTGTTATTCATGGCTGTAGAGACATTATGACTTTGTTTTTTTGTTGTAAATTTATGGCACACATCATACCCTCGAGGCCAATTTATCTTCTCAGACACCAAAGCAGGAGTAATTAGTCTTTAAACATGTTGTGTGTTCATGTGTAGTACAGACCTCAGTGTAGATATGAATGACACTTAACATTAATCAAAGCCTGTGTTCTCCAATGGCATAATGAAGTCGTCAAGGCCCGTCATGATGACGAATCCTGCATATTTTATCGTACTGTTCAGGTGACAAGGAGCGCACTGCTGAGGTCTGGCAAATTCACTTCTTTCTAAATCCATATATTTTTATTTTCAAACTCTGGCCCCGAGCAACAATTTGAGGCAGTTTATCAGACTTCATGCAGCTCCCTGTGGAGCTGCAAAAGACTCCATACAACGTAAGCATGCACATATGCATGCTTTAGTACCCCTTTTATAACTTTAAACAGATTGTGATGTGTAAAATTGATGCGGGTCCCCTTTCAGTCCAGCGTTGTAAAACATCATGAGCTACTTGCACACATTGACTTTTATTGGATTAAAAAAAGCTCAGTTGGTGAAATTGCTTCTGCCTGCGAAGGCAGGTCTGAAAAAAAAAAAAAAGCAAAAAACTTGACTGACGCCACAACAGTCCTGAGTTTTACTGTGTTAAGAAAGTTCAACCTTTTTCAGCTGACTCAAACCATGTGATCAGCTTATCTCAGTCCATGGCTCTGCTCAGTGCGGGAACGCAATGACAAACAGGGGTCACACAATTAGCACTCTGACCTGGCTAACACCCTGCACCTCTGGAGCGCAGGCTTTTAGCAGAAAGTGTAGTGTAGCAGGTAATTAGACACCAGCAACTTAATGGTTCTCATGATCTGCAAGTACTGAGGTGAGATGTAAAAGAGTAAAACCAGTTGAAACGTGACATGACAAAAACTATAAAATAAAACTAGTATTGTGTGGTGATCTGGTTGGCAAATAAAGGTAAATGTAACTTTTTTAAAGAAGAAAACTAGTTGCTGTTTATTATGCCGTTAAAAAAGCTCTAAATTTCCCATTATCTCTTTCCTTGTCCATGTTTGCCCATATCTCTCGTCTTCTCTCCTCTTTCTCTTTATCTCATCTCTGTAAGGGACAGAGAATCGATTAAGAGCTCTGCAGCGAGATAACAAAGGTGTTTATGGCTGAGCAAACACATAATGACACTGAAATGACTGCTGATCTTACCACACTGTCAGAAAACGGGTTAAAAAGAGGTCACAGGTGCGAAGGTGTGGGCATAAATTTATGTGCGTTCAGGTCCAAATTGTGCAGGAGTGTTGTTCATAGGGGATGTAATTCAAAGTGCAGGCCTGGGAAAATAAGCCATCCCCAAGCGTGGGATCATTCTTAGGTGTCATTAACTTCTCAGCCCCACCCAGGACTGTTTCACCTGAGGCCACTCAGAAGAGGACAATTACAGATTAGACACCCTGCTGGACAGCCTCTCCCATAGAGTGGAGGCTTGTAAAGCAGATTAAGGACAACAACACCACCTCTCTCCTGTACTTTCCTCACCTACCGAACCACCCAGGTGACTCTGAGGTTCAAAGGTCCAGTCGTCACACAACAGGGTGTGTTTCTTCCCGCAGCAATGACAAAAAGAAAGGAAGAGACGTTGTGAGCAGTGGCCAACTTGCCCTACATCACTTTGACATACATACATCTATTCCCATAGATGTCTGTGTTATGATGGGCTCTATCTAATTTAAACTGGGCAAAGAGGATCTGGGACTAATTTAGCATCTTTATGTGTCATCTGTGTGATGGCTAGACCAACACGTATGATGATTCATTCAGTTAGCCAGAAAAACTGACATTTTTATGATTATATCCAGCACTTCCTTCTTTTTTGTCTGGTTATCTGTGCTACACTGCACTGTTTTGTTCTTTGTGACATTAATCTGGACAGATCCAAAGCAGTCAAGACAACTGTGCGATTCGTGGGGGAGTGATAAGATAGATGAGGGATAGGGGGTTACAGTACTCCAGCAGCAGGCCTGCAAGTGTGCTGCAGCCTGTTAGACATATTAGATTTGACCTGACCTTCTGAGCAGACAGTAGTGTGACCCTGGCGTGCGGCGGACGAGTGTTGCCGCCGGTCTGCCCCGTGGTTTTCTGTACTCACTGATTAAAACCTCCGACCTGCCAGCGTCTGTTTCTAACCCCTGCTTTTGTCATGAGTCTTTATTTTTATCAATGCAGACCTCTGCTCATTTCCCCCTTCCTCCTTCCTATTTGCATTCCTCGAACTTTGTCCTTTTGCTTTGTTTCTGTGTTGTAACACACCTTTTGCGTTTAAAATTTTCCTTACTTGTACAGCAACCTCAGATTATCCTCTCTCCCATGTTGTTTGGACTTTCCCAAATCTCTTATCCTTTTTTGTTTTCATGCTTCTATCACCTTTTCATTCCCTATCTCCTCCTTTCCCATTAATGTTGCTCTTTTTTTCCTAGACTTTAAATGAATGGTGTTTTTGCGGAAGAGTGTGGCGGACTGTTGCTGGGCCAGAGGGCCAGAGTGTCACTGCAGCCGGCTGATTTATCCACTGCTGCTGTCTTCATGTTACGCCTGGTCCCTCAACTTTCCCTTCCTGTTGTTCTTCCCGTGTTTCTTTTCCCAAATTCCTCCTCTCACTCTCCCTGATTTCTCTTCCCTCAACTCTTTTTTTTTTTTTTTAAACTCATTCTTTCAGAACATGATACGTACAGTGGCCATGCCTTAAGGTTCATTTTCTCTCTTTGAGCAAATACTGAAAAAATATGTCATGTCAGACAGCCTTGTAAGGCCCCATATGATGTACAGTACTCACACACTTCCCTCACTTTTTTTCCACACTGGCCCTTACACTGACTTCACTATTATAAACGAGCATACAAGGCACAGTCAGTATAATTAACTGTGGGGTTACAACTGCACCATATTCCCTTTGCTTAACTAGGCATTAATGTATGACTTTGAGCTGTGGCATTAATACATAATGGGGTGGGGTGAAAAATGTTCAAAACATTTGAGTTGTGGTTCTGCTTTCGGAGGCGTAACAGATGAAATCATTACAATAATATTCCAGGTAGGCTGCTGTGTGGTTTTATTGGACACTATTAGTACGGCAGTGTAATTTATCCCATCTGGACTGATTAGTTGACTAATAACCCAGATGTCAAATGTACATTTCTGTAACACACACACATGGAGACACGTATGTCTGCATGCTAAGAGTTTAAAGCACATACTAACTGCCAGGACACGTGAGCACTAACACGTATGCAGAAATGCACGCCAAGCTGTGTAAAAGTCAAGGAGCTGTGTTGTAAATATGTGAGAGCAGTTGGAAATAGTTTAAACATCACAAACACACACCCACATACTGTATGTACACACACGCCTGTAGTGGCCACGCACTAGTAGAGTAGACCTGGTGCATTCCCACTGTCTTAACATAACCACAACCTGCGCTTATGGACTGATCAGGTCACATGCTGTTTTATACGTGAACATCAGCAGGAAGATTGTTTCTAAAAGGACTCATTCATCCTGAGTAATTCTTCAGGGAGGTGGTTTGGTATCACACGTGCATTGTGGTTAACAGGAGACCTCACTGGGACAAAATACTGGAAAAGCATCAGTGGAAACAGTGACACTTCGAAACCAAGACGCTCAGAGACTGCTCATGGTGAAAGTTTGACAGCTGAATCAATGTGAAATACAGAACAAAAACACATCTCTGCTTTTTACATTATAGCTGCTCTGCATTAACACTGAGGGCCAATTCATACCGTGTATGCTGCGCTGTGGTGAGTTACGTTATGCTCTTTGAACTCATAACGGGCACATTATTCTTGGACAAGTTGCTTACCGGACAGGATTTTGACTGAGCAACACAGTGTGCCAGCAGTGTATGCATGTGCATAAGAGTGTGTGTGTGTGTGTGTGCATTTTTCCCCAGAGTGACTAATGGTTTCAGCAGCACAGCTCCTGTGGCCTGTTGCTTGACAGACAGACAGATGTGTTTGTGTGTGTATGTGTGTGCTTCAGAGGGATGTACTACTCACGTCCAGGTGTGTTGGGATGTATGCAGAGTCCATGGTTTATCCTTAAGCTCCAGTGTTACGATCCCTCGTCTCTCGCTCCCACTCCTTTGGACAGAATGGACAAAGTGGACTTTTTACCCCTTTCTCCTCTCTGTTATCTCTCGTCTTCTTTTTCTTTACCTTTTTCAGGATGGACAGTGTATGTCTCTCCTACGTCTCCTGTGTAAATGCACTCTGGGTAATGCTTCTCTCTTCATTTTTTTACCCTGCTGTGTTTTCTCTGTTCTCTCGCTTAGTTCATCCTGTTGTCAGTGTCAGATAAGCAAACACTTAAAAACATCCACCGGCTTCCCCCTGTCTGTCTGCCTGACCTCTACTAGCAGGCAACTCCCTGTCCCTGTTGCCTGCACTTCCACTTCAGGCTGTTTAAAACACACCGGTGCTGCCACTGTGCATGGAAGCTGCAGGAGGAAAATAAAATGTGTCTGTCTTTATCACCGGCAACAACTCACTCTTGTTCCTAAACCTCTTTACTATGTCTCTCTCCCTTCCTCTCTGCTCTGTTCCTCCCTTTTGTATCTCCTCCCCTTTCCCTCTCTCACTCCGTTGTGCTCTCTCTCTCTCTCTCTCTTATATACACATCCACACACACTTTTCTTTTGCTTTTTTCTAAGCTAAATAAGTGTCCAGCTGGTAAACTCAGTTTAACTGTGATTGACTTTCCTGGCTGCTTAGATCCTCCCTGAAAGTGATGTCACCAGGACCAGCCCTGTTACATTTGACCACCGTTATCGTTGGGTCTCTCCCACACAGACTTTAACACATGTACATTTTCAACATAATCATACGATAAGAAAATACAACACATAATAAACAGAAACACATGTGAACACATAAACACACATTTCAGATAACTTAGGGGTCAAAACATAGAAGCAGGTTGATATTTTCCACAATTTCTCCTTTAACAAACTCACCTGCTGCTTTTCGTTGGCACCATTTTACGTTTCGGCCAACATTCTTGCAGACAATCACTCCATGATTATAAATACACAGCCCCATGTCACTGGAAAAGAAAAACAGATTCAGTTATAAGACATAGGTATGAATGGATGACTCATAAGGGCTTGCATGAAGTCACCACAGCTGAGTTTTGTGATTGGATGGAAGTAGATGTCAAAGAAAAAAAAGAAAGACAGCCTGTACTTCTCCACTACGGTTTGAAGCAAGGTGCATCCGTCCTTCCAGCTCAGAGCGGGTGGCGGTTGAATTTGTATTCATACGGTGGGGCCATGAGAAAACGTCTCTTTAGGATGCACCGTCTCACATATTAGATCTCATCTGGAGAATCACTTGCCCACCTCCCTCTGCTCCTCCTCTCTGTCCCCTCCACTTGCTCTTCCCGTCCACTCTCATTTACGTGCAAACACACAAAAACTCATTCACAGACCTCATTCATCCCAAGCCTGAGTAATTGTCCCAGAGCTGCTTTACACACAAATACACACCCCCTGCTCCCAACACACACCTATGCATTTGAAAACTTTTTCTCCCCTTTATCACGCAGCAGTTCTCCGTAACAGTCTGTTTTTTTATGACTCAGGACTTTTTTGTAGATGAGAAGAAATCTCAATATGGACCATTTATTTCTTAGTTGTCATTGCTGGATTGTCCCATTATCCACATTCAACCAAATCAAACCTGTCTTCAAAATCATGTCAATGCATTGTTTTGCTGATATGTTTTATTGAGTACAAGGCATGACCTTCAGTTATGATCAAAGGACTGAACTCAGCACCAAATGACCCAGACAAAGATTTTACGTGAAACCAGAATTTGGTGTTAAAGCCAATTAAAAATACAAGCAATAGCTACAACTTGAGTTTATTCTTCTCGTGGTAATTTGTCAGTGTTTTGCGTCTTTTGAGCTTCAATTACAAAGCAAAAAATTTCATTTGAGAACACACCCCTTTTTCCTGCAGCTCTGTCCTCTCTGACCTAAACATAGACTGTATGTAATAATGAAGAATGCTGCTGTGGAAAACAGCACAGTAAAGAGAGCTTCTGTGTGAAGTCTGTACAATAGAGACGCATCTGACAGTTTCCTGATAGGTCCAGTGATGGGCAGAGTAAGGAGAAGCAGTACTCAAGTAACAGTACTGCTACTTTATAATGCTAATGACTCAAATAGATGTACTCATAAAATCAATAATTTTTACTTATTACTTTGATTGTTTTTAACCATTTTGTTGCTTATTTGGTCTATTTTGTTCATTATTTTACCAACCAATTATTTTATTGTTGTTTAATTTGTTCAATTTAACTCATTTCATTGCTTATGTTCATTTCTTTGAACTTGCGTGATTAATTTGCCCATTATTTTGCTTATTTTGTTGATTTTTTAAACTCAATTTCTTGATTATACTGTTCATCTTTGTTAATTAACTTGATTATTTTCTTGACTTTCCCTTATTTTGTTGTTTATTTTGTTCATTTGTTTTTCCTGTTTGATACCTTATAATCTACTTGACTATTTTAGCTCAGTTTTGTTAATTTTATACTCCGTTTGTAATTTTCTTCAACTTTTGTTTTCATTTTTTTGCTTATTTTGTTCATTATGGTGATCATTTTTTAAAATTCTGAGGATTATGTTGCTTAGTTCATTCATTTTGTTCATTTAAGTGATTATTTTGTTAATCTTTTAAATTTAATTTTCTGTTCATTTCAACCATTTTTTTTCTCCTACTCATTGAACTGTGGTCAAATGTAGCTCAGTAAAATAACATTTTTTTCAACACAAATGTAAATGTAAGATGTATTTTGCACATTAATTACTCTTAGAAGTACATTTGGTTTTTTTTTTTTTTTAATTTACATGTAAAGTTCATGTAAAGGAGTGAATGTACAGTACTTGAGTACTTCCCACATTCTGGATAGGCCACACAGGTGTCTGTCATTCAACCACACATCTCCAGATAAACCGACTAAACAGATTTTCTAAATCCCAGAATCAGAGTTAAGAGATTCATGATTGTAGCTGCCTCGTGAATGACAATATTCAGAAAATATTTTTTGCCTAATAATACTTAAGTACTACTGCTTACTAATGTTTTATGCACAATACTGTAATGTGTAATACATGTGAAAAGGACAGAGCTTTTCTTGAGTGACAGTGCATCAGAGCCCTCACCAAAGAAAGAACAAAAGGGAGAGCGAATCAACCCTGTGGAGAAAACACTTTTTAACCAGTTGTATATGTGATTGTGTTCTTTTGGTCATAACCCCGATTTCATGATCATAAGTGAGGGTAGGAATGTAGATTGATTGATAAATTGAGAGCTTCGCCTTTCGGGTCAGCACCTTGTTCACCATGAAATAGTGGAGGTTTGGATTATCATTAATCGTAGTTTAAGTTTTCTCACCTTAAAAGTGCTGTATGTAAGGTTTTGTGTAAGTTAGCACTTGGGAGTAGAATGGAACAGAATAGAATTGAGTTTATTGTGTTTATACAGGTACATACATTACAAAACAATACATTGAAGTTTTTGTGTGTCTCTGATTCAAGCTTTTTTTTTTTTTTTTAAAAAAAGATACACTATATAAAAATACAAAACTAAAAATAGACACAGTATGCACAAAATACTGTGTATAACAATAAAAATAGCAACATTATAAAAATAGTAGAAATATGGAAGCAGTTAAGCCCCTGTCATACTTTTAAAAATTGTACCAAATTCAGGAATTTGTAAGAATGCCGTTAGAATACTTCGAATGCTTCTAACCCGCACATTCCAGATGTATTAGCTCTGGCATGCAGTTTGGATGTAGTTGGAACACAGTAGGAATATTGAGAATGCCGTTAGAATCTTCTTCAAATGCCGTACAAGTGCGGCTCCACTGCTGGTCAGAAGGTATATTCAGCTCATTCGAGGCACTTTCAGGACATTTTGGTTGATCTGAAGTTGCTTGATGTTCCACTTCTCCCTCAGATGTGATCAGAAGGTTTTGAATGCTGTTGGAATGCCGTAAGAATATTTAGGATGCAGTCATAAGGATGGGAATCGAGAACCAGTTCTTGTTGAGAACTGGCTCCATGTGGATCAATTCCTTGGGATTGTGTGCCTTAACCATTATTGATCCCATCATGTATGCGATGACGTCACAAGCTGGTTTGTTTACAACGTAGAAGAGCTCGAATGAGTGGTAATATTTTACGTGTATAGATGATAGCAGGACCTCCTGCAGTACTTGCAAAGCTGTAAATTCATGTAAAGGCCCATTTATACTCTACGCAAGTGCGTAGTGTATCTAATGCTGTCAAATATCGCTAGCATTTATACTCCATACTTTACATGG
>JAQQAE010006835.1:0-16339 GCA_029823295.1 Pseudamia nigra
CTCTTATCTTTTTAAATGGGTGAACTTGCACATTTTTACATTTCCCAATACTTATTGTCCCCACTGTATATTGTTTTCTTCTTAACTGCCCTGTTTACAGTATTGACTCATCAATGTCCATATTCTTACGATAATATGATCATTTGGGGCTAAAATCCTACACCCCTTATTGCTAACTCCAGCTTCAAAGTATCGTCGGCAAGACAAGTGGTGGAGTTTGTGGTTTGAAGAAGTGATGTTTTTGACAAAAACATTTCTATTCTCACAAAATTATGACTCCTTGATTTTTTTTATTATCATAAGTGGACCTATTGTCCTTCATAATTAAGTATATTTGAATGAGAAAACAAAAGGTGAAGCCCTCACCCAAAATTGCTGTTTTTATAGTTTTTTTTTTTTTTTATGAACCCGTTGTCATTCCCAAGTCATCCCATTCTGCTGCCTGATCTTGATTTGTACGTGTCCATTTTCAATGCCTTGAGCGACAATTTTCACTGTGCAGGGTGAAGTCTGTGAACATCTTTAGATCAGATGAGTCAGGTGATGTTAATAGAATTATAAATGGTGGTTCATGTAAAAGTGTCTGTGACACATGCATTCCAATTTGACACATACTGATGTTCAGTGTCAGTGTAATTATGCAGAACGCATAATATGGATTTTACAGACAGGGGATGTCATTTTGTTCATTTTCAAAGTTCTGGGTAGTCTGATAGATATCAAAACAATGCAAAAGTGCAATAAAATACAAAGTGAGCTTTTCACTGATGGGAATTCACCAAAAACAAGAACGCACTCGCAGGCCTCCGCCTAGGCAGCTCATTTCCCCATATGACATTATTAGGTCCTGTGTGCACAGGGAAGGTTTTAGTGCCACAAACATCCACATGTTGAAATGCTACTATATTTACATCACAAAATAGAGGTGTAAGATATTTTCAGGCGAGTATGTGGTGGATTAAAATTAAAATCTGTGGTCTATTTATCAAGATGAAGCCTATGTATAGATTTGATCTGATGATCTTGGACATGCACGGAGACAATGTCTGTGAGGTGTGTGTGTGTGTGTGTGTGTGATTTTGATTGGTTAAAAATATAATCATCTGTTCCTAGTCCCATTTCACACCTTCCCTGAAAATTTCATCAAAATCCTTTAATTTCTTTTTGAGTAATCTTGCTAATTAATTAACTAACTAACTATCTAACAGACAAACACCAGCAAAAACATAAACTCCGCTAATCCTTGACCGAGTTAATAATATGTACAGTGATTTTAAAAAGTGCTTGCCCTCTTCCAGATTTCTTACTTTTTTATATATTTGTCACACTTAAATGTTTTAAGTCATCAAACAAATTTAAATAATATGTTTAAGAAATCTCAAGTAAACACAAAATGCAGTTTTGAAATAAAGGTTTTTGTTTTTAAGGGGGAAAACAAAATCTAAACCTACATTACATGGCCCTGTGTGAAAAAGTTTTTGAAAACCATTGTTGACCAAAAAGAACATAAAGGATCTTCTCAGTGTTGCCAGAAAACATTTTAATGATCCTCAAGAATTTTGGGAAAATACTCTGTGGACTGATGAGACAAAAGTTGAACTTTTTGGAAGGTGTGTGTCTGTTCCATCTGGTGTAAAAGTAACACAACAAAATCATACCAGTATTAAAATACGGTGGCGGTATGTGATGGTCTGGGGCTGTTTTGCTGCTTCAGCACCCAGAAGACTGCTGCTGTAAATGGAACCATGAATTCTGCTTCTAACAAAAAATCTTGATTGGGAATGTCCAGCCATCTGTTGGTGACTTCAAGCTGAAGTTCACTTGGGTTCTGCAGCAGGACAATTATCCAGCAAGTCCACCTCTGAATGGCTTAAGAAACACAAAATGAAGACTTTAGAGTGGTCTAGTCACAATCCTCACCTGAATCCCATTGAGATGCTGTGGCGTGACCTTAAAAAGGTCTGGTGGTTCGTGCTCAAAAACCCTCCAACGTAGCTGAATTACAATGATTCTCCAAAGATGAGTAGGACAAAATTCATCCATAGTGCTGTAAAAGACTCATTGACAGTTATAGCAAGCACTAAGTGTAGTTCTTGCTGCTAAGGGTGGTCCAATCAGTCGTTGGGTTTAGGCGGCAAGCACTTTTTTACACAGTAGGTTTGGATTTTCCCCCCTTATAAATAATTATTTAAATCTGTTTAAGTGTGACAAATATACAAAAAAGTAAGGAATCAGGAAGTAGGCAAGCACTTTTTCACAGTGTGTGATTCCAAATACTAATGGTAGATTTTCATGGTCAAAAAATCCAATAATGAGGCTCAAATAAATTGAACAATATCACTTTTGGTGGAATTACATTATGGTGGAAATGCGCATAGGTTCAAATGAAAATGGTAGGTTTTCAATATGAAGAGAAACTGAGCTGTCATGGGGGAGGTCTGCTCTCTCTGAGTGTTTTGTAGTTATTATTATTAATGCACAGAATCTCCTGCATGATATATGGAGACATTAATGTGCCCTGTTATCATAAGCATTAGGAATTATTTAGAATTTGATCTAAACTGTAATAAACTTAAGCTTTCCTTAAAAAGAGCAGAATACAGTTACCATAAGGAAAGGATTGTCACTTATTGTGAATCATTAAGTTTATTACACTGACCCCTTCTGTGAAAAGCTCCTCTGTTTCAAATCTTTGGTTTTCATTATCCTCTATTTTCTTGAGAACAACAAAAGACTATGAGGTGACCATGAAATCATAAGCAGTAGGATTTTATTAAAGTTACTGTAAATAGTATCACAACAAAGCAGTTCCAAAATGGTAATAAAACCCAGTTTAGGCTGTCACAGCAGAGTGGAACCTGTTAGCATTTTTCTATGATCAGCAGAGTTTTCAGGGCCGGGGGGTGGAGGGGTAGCGGGGGTGAAATTGATGACTCACAGCTGAACTATTCAAAGTAATTTCCAAGAATGTGTTATTCTTGTAACAAAACTGGGATGAAGATCTTGGCGGCGCTGCTCTTCAGATTGCATTTGTGATCCATTGTTTTCTGTAGTTGCTAAGGACACTATCTCTGCCTGACAGAGATTCTGACGTCAAACAAAGGTCTCATCTTCCCAAATTATCTTAGCAGACATCTCCAAACTGCTGTCTGGAGAGTTTATCCTGCACATGCTTTTTTGACGAAGTGATGCTTTTTCACTTCTTGGCATGGTGGTTTCATTCACTCTCTGTGGCGTGTTTACATGCACAAGCTGTGAGTGATTCAATCTGCTAACATATGTGCGCTCCGTTGAAAGCAGGCTCTTAAGATGACAGAGTTGTGACATTCGGCACGTGCTGCACATAATAAAAACATGCTTTCACTTTTTCCCTCATTAGGCATTGTCTGCAACGGTTTCATTTCGAGACAAGGTTGAAATTTATATCAGGCAAATAGGACCAATATTTGCAGCACATGAGGGATTTCTTAAAGCAGTGATTCCCAACCCACCAACCTGCCATCAGAAAAGGGTTTGGAGCAGGTTTTTCCATTCTTTCATGGCAAAGTCTTTCCATTGCATTTCTGGGAAGTCATGGAAAAGCCGATCTGACAGCAGTGACAGTAAAACGCCTATGACACCTGTGACATTTTCCAGTAGTCCTGGTGTCAGCCAGCACATGCGGCCAAATTGTGTGCGCAACTGAAGGCCAGAACCTGCAGATGAGTTTCAGGGAACATGAAGGGACATTTTTCTCCATGATATCTTACTACACATTCATAAACATTTGCCATGTGTACTCCCTGTGCAGCTTAGGCGTGACATACATCAAATTAATGCGATGATCTATTTATGAATCAGTGGATTTTCCAGATTAGCTTCATTTTAAACTGCTTGTAACATCAGATGCAACTTTCCTGAGTGGGTTTAAAGGGCAAATATTCTTATTTTATGTTTTGTTTTTAAATAATGTTATGTTGTTGAAATGTGATGGGAACCAGAGGTGGGTAGTACTCAAGTACATTTACTCTTATACTTTTACTTGAGTAGTTTTTTTCAAATTAAAGTGCTTCTGTCACATTTATGATAAAAAATATACTTTTACTCAGTTACATTTGGTTACATCCAATGAGTAGGAGTCTTACAGTATGTACACATCCAGAATCCAAAATGTACAATCTAATCAACAAGATTTACATTTATGTAAAACATAAAGGTAAGGAAAGATGAGCAGAATACTTAATACGATAGTAACTAAATGAACACATCACCTACGTAAATAATCTAAAAATTAAGTGAGAAAAAATTAACAAAATAATCAATAAAATATAAATTTAATGGACCCATAGAAAATATAATCAACAAAATTAACAAAATTTTAAAAAAATTAACAAATGTAACAAAGTTTGTGAAACAATATACAAGATGTAAACAAAGTGAATAATAAATGCAAAATAGTCAAAATAGTAACAGTGAATGGTTAGCACACTAATCAACAATACAAAGAAAGCAAAAATAAGTAAAAAACAACGGAATATATGAGGCTAGAATAAATGAGTCACATTTCAAGTTACTCACTGCTTGGCTAGTTCTTTATTAGATACGTTTTTACTCCTACTCTAGTACTTATTTTTACTAGTGCTTCTACTTAAGTCATTATACACCAACCCTAATTCCAAGAAAGGGTTGACGTTATGTAATGTGAATAAAAACAGAATGCACTGACTTGCAAATGTCATAAACCCATTTTTATTCCAATAGAAAATAAACAACATGCCAGATGTTGAAACTGGGACATTTTACCATTTCATGGAAAATATTAGCTATTTTTGAATTTGATGACAGCAACACATCACAAAAAAGTTGGAACAGGGACAATACCCCTGCAATAAGCAGTGTGCTATATACGTGTGGTTGAGGAATAGCATAGATATTCTCAAGTATATTTGTATAAATTCTTGTTTTTTGATTTAACTAAAATATATTTTCCTATTCCTACTATATTTAAAATCCCTGTTAAGGATCAACCTTTAACTTTGTCGACTCCGGTTCAATCCTGTTTATTCCAATAAATTCCCATAAATTCCCACTAATTCCCATGTAAATTTTCCAACTTTGAAAATTCCAGCAATTTTGCAATCCTAATCATAAAACAAAAAATCTGGCAATGAAGGCCCAAGACTGTTGAGCAGCAAGAGTCCTGCATCAGACAAGAATGGGACAACACTCCTCACGTCACAGACATTTACACACAGTTATTAAAAGAGGAGATTTTAAACAATGGTAAACATTGCCCTATTCCAACTTTTTTTTAGATGTGCTGCTGCCATCAAATTCAAAATGAACTAATATTTTCTTTAGCTTCATGAGATTTGCAAATCATTGCATTCTGTTTTTATTTGCATTTTACACATCATCCCAACTCTTTTGGAATCAGGGTTGTACTACTATCCGACACCAACTAGCATACTGACTGTTATGGTACCCAGTCACATTTTTCACTTTTAATTTACTTACATGGAGACTCAGTAAGATAAATATAGATATCAGGGTCGGATCATTGCACCCACATGATGTGGGGAAGATAAAGTTTGATCCAAATGAACTTTTCATGGTATTTAATCACATTCTAATGCAAGCAATGATGATAAATAGAAAGTAGACATGTTTGTTGTTTTACATACTGTATAACTGACCTAAAACTCAAAGGGGACTGTGTGTTTTCATTATGTGCTTCCAAACTGTGGGAACTGTCTGAATCAGTAGACATTTTTAAAATCATCTCATATCTGTTAGAACTGATGTTATTTGATCTATTTCAATGTTGTATTGTGTTAATTGATTTATGTTTGACTTATTTTATATTTTGCTGTGAACTGCATTTTGGATCTTTTCTTATGTTTCTTAATTTTAGTCTATTTTTATGTTGTAAAGCACCTTGTAACCTTATTTTGAAAAGTGCTTTACAAAATAAATGTTATTTACTTACAATGGACAAAACAAACAGGCTGTAACGGGGTATGTGGTGTTTTAAGGGGCCACAGTATGAGGCAGGATGGAACATTATGTAAACTCTCTAGATCCTTATTTATTAAAACTGGCACAAAAGTTTTACATGATCCTTTAGGATGAACCAGCAGATGTGGATGATGACATAACCTCCTTCTTGGAGATAAGTGCCATGGGAATGTGCATAATAGATCCAATTTATTATAAATTTGTGTAAATAGACAAAGAGCAAATCTAATCGTATATTTAGCATAGTTTATTTTAAATCATAACCTTAAAATACATTTTCATTTCTTTTGCATAGCTCAGCATTTCCACATGTGTTCCACAGCTCCCAGAGATAGCGGAGGTATGTTGAAGGGGCCTTCAGAAAGTATTTACTAGCAGGTTTACAGGTCGGTAATGAGCACAATTAAAGTTTTAATGTTCCTAAAAGCCATATGGAACATGCTCAAGAAGGATGGCGTCGTGGGGAGGTATTTTAAATGCAAGCTATGTATTTTATGTTGTCGAGCAAACCGATCTGTGGTTTTATTCTGCTAATAACTGTAAACGCAGCACGTTCCCTATGATTTGTGAGAGACAGAGAGCAGTTAAAAAGAAGAAGGCTGAGCTGGAAGTGCAATATATGAACAGTAAAAACAGAGCAAAGGATGGATGAATTTCTGTGGAAGAAAGTCATTGTCTCGCCAAGACAGATGTCTTATTATAAAATGTGCTTACTGCAAATGTTTTACACAAATTGACCTATTTTTGAAGTTTTCCATTTTGCAAATAATTCTATCCATGCTGGTGTGAAATCTAAGCTTGGATGTACCGAGGTTTTGGGGTCAGCAGATGCAACTCATAAATTTTAAACATTTTTTCCCCTCACATGGCAAGTAAAGGTTAGTCTGTATTGGCCGTCAAACGGAAAACTCACACGGTTCTGTTGCAACTATGACAGTACACACAGTATCTTTTTATTTGGCTGTCTGGTGTCTTGTCCGTTTGCTGAAATTGATCCATCAATCAGCCTGTCTGCAAACAGCTCTGCTTGTTGTCCTGGCTGATACGTGCCGGGGGAATGAGTGTGAATCTGGAGGCCTCCTCATCTCAGGAATGCATGCAGGTTCCTCTCCAGAAGTGCTGACGTCAGAGCTGGCCTTGAATTAAAAACAGCCAGTTCATAATAAAAATGGCGAGCAGAGCTGTTATATGGCCGATCTGTTTAAAAGCTCAGCCGGCTCAGGTATGTTCACTATAGAAAAGCTGTTTTTATGGTGCGAGAACATTTCCCTCAAAAAAAATAAAGATGGATCATTTCAAAACTATTATTGCACAGTTGCACAATATAATGGATGTAGTTGAAGACCTTTAATGGCTTAATGCGTCAATGTTGTATAATAGGTTTAGACAAGTTTTTTTCACTTTGTGTAGAAAAAAAAAGCAAGTTAGGAAAATGATCATCACACACTTTTACACTGCAGTCGTCACTCATGTTTATTTAATTCCAGGAGTGGAATATCATCATTTCTCCGTCTGCAACAGCACCTCTGTGAAAAATTTGTTATTATTGATTGAGTTATACGCAGTCTGTGGGTTTAAAAGAAACAAAAAATATTGTTTAAATGGTGAAATCATGGAAAGTGAAAGTGCAGCTTTACCACATTATTACACTGCTGTCAGCATTTAAAGGTACCCAAGTCCTTATTTTGTGTTTTTGAAGTTGACTGTGTATGAACTTTGTGATGTAAAATAAAAATATGATCTTGCTCAGCGCCTCCAGTTCTGAGAAATCCCCACAACAAGACAAACAAGCTGTTTGGAATTTTTGTCATGTGACATCACAAATCATAGCTAATCACAGTTTAGCTAAAGAGCCCTAGCCCCACTCCCATGAGCCAGTAGAACTCAAAATTATAAAACATCAAGTTAAAACCAATCATCTTCAAACCATAAGTGTCTGTGATCCCATGAGGGACTGATAATATTCCTGGTTTGTGTCACAATCTGATCCCACGTCCCCTTGGGAATGTGTTTTCTGATTACAGCAGCACATTGTAGGATTTCCATCTTTTTGAGGGCACATCAACCTTTCTCTATCACCACAGCCTGTAGAGGTCCCATCACCAGCAATAGCACTACATAGCTTCCTGTTCAGGTCAGTGAAACGAAACAATTACTACTGGCAAGTTTTACGCCATGAATCCGGTTATCCAATCACAAGGCTGTAGTAGAGGTCAGTCAAAAGCTTAAATACACCTTTTCTTTTGACATTTTTTCTTTATTTTTGTCATTTTGAACATTGCTGAGGTGATGTACGTAAGTTCTCAGTTTCTACTAATCTTCTCCGCTGCAGCAGAGGTAGCCCTTTGTCTTCCTCTCCTGGGACGGTCCGCATGGCAGCCAGTTTCATCATAATGTTTGATGGTTTTGGCAGCGGCACTTGGGTCACATTCAAAGTCCTTGAGATTTCTTGAACTCGCTGACCTTCACTTCGTAAACTAATGATGGATTGTCTTTTCTACTTAACTGTGTGTTTCTTGCCATAATATGGTTTTGCACAGTTGTAGTAGCACTAATAGGGCTATTGACTCTGTGCCCGGTTTCTGCACAAGACAACTCATAGTCTAAAGCACATTTAGAGGGGAAGTTTGGATGTCATCAGTATTAATGTACAATATTAGAAATAATAAAAAAAAGAAAAAACACTGGAGGAGAAGACGTGTCTGAGTTTATGCTTCCAAGTCCAATATACTGTATTGAACAGTATGTTGCGGAGACAGTCTATACAATGGAAGGAAAAGTGAAAAAAAAAATACAGGTCCATAAGAAATAGAAAATTAAAAGTTTCTGCGGCTCCACTGTAGCAGCCGTGATGGATCTCACTTCTATGCGTTCTGTCACACGTTACTCAATGTGCCATCTCACTCACTCCTCCTCACCACTGGACACAAAGTCTTATTAATCAAGCAATGATTTACGAATGAACCAGAACACTTAGTCGAGAGCCAAATACAACAAATAAGACCAGAATGACCCCTGGAAATCATGATGCAAGACTATGGAAGATTTTTTTTGGAACTTACTTCTTGCAGCCATCAACAGTGTTACAGTACATTTTAAGTCAGTTATGCATTGGCTTCACTTTCATGTTGCAGCTTAGTCTGTTTTCAGGTTCTATAACTAAAACTTACCACTACTGTATTCAGGAAATACTGCTTACTTGTTAATAGTTTGTTTTATTGATTTTATTTATGATACATATAAAACAAATAATTTAAATGATAGCATGTTATAGTGAAAAAACATTAAATGCTGAAATTTGTATCTATTCTGCTAATATTTGTTCATTACAGACTTCTCTGAGGGTGTTGACAAAGTAGAGTGCTGGTTTTGTGCCAAAACAAACTCTGATTTTATTGCAGTGCATCATACCTGCCGACATTTCATTAGAAAATCTTATGTCTTATAACTCCCAGTTTGGGTCCGGGATTCAGACACTCTTTGTCCCCTCCTTTAGTTCTGCTGCATTATCATCGGCTGCCAGGCAACCGTGATACATTCATCTGACCACAGCCTTTTTTAAATGAGCTTTGGTCCAGAGAAAACACCAGGGTTTCTGCATTATGTTCGCTTATGGCTTTTTTGCGAGATACAGCTTTAACCTGCATTTGTGGAATGCATGAGAACTTTGTTCACAGACATTGATTTCTGGAGGCGTTCCTGAGCTGTAATTTCCAGTAGAGAATCGTGTCTGTTTTTAATGCAGTGGCATTCAACCTTCCTCCTGATTCTCTGAATGTTTTGAGGATATTATACACTGTAGATGATAGAATCTTCAAAGTCTTTGCAAGTTTGCATTGAGGGACATTTTTCTGAAATTGTTTGAGAATTTTTACATGCCTCTAAAATGCTCTTTTTCATACCCATTGCTCCTCCAATTGATTTTGATTTGTGCCAATTACTTTTCCAGACTTTTGTTGCCTCTGTTCAAACTTTTTTGAGATGTTTTGCTGCTATTAAATTCAAAAATAGCTAATGCTTTTCATGAAATGGTAAAATGTCTCAGTTCTAAAATCTGATATGTCGCTTACTGTATATTCTATTGGGAATAAAATATGCATTTAGGAAATTGGCAAATCACTTACATTTTATTTCCATCCCAACTTTTTTAGAATTGTAGTTGTATTCCCTAGTTGCTTCTGGGGGCAGGGCTAAGTGTTCCTTGAATATCGCATAGGGATGGGACTCCTGTTGTCCACCTTGTTAGGAGAATTTCTCGGGACTGACAACACTGAGCGAGTTCATATTTTCACAGCTATTGTACATGTCAATTTTCATATCAACCTCAAGACCCAGTTAAGGTGCATTTTAACTGCATATACCCTTTAAATGACAGAAAACATGAAGGACCATGATATTACTCAGTGTAAAACACAGTCCACCTTAGAGCCAAGTAGTTTGGATAGACCAGTTCTTAGTTCTGACCTTTGTTGCTATGATCATCACTTTGTTGTTACAGGAGGCCCGGCGAGCTTCTTTATGATTCAACTCTCTAAGCTCCCAAGACAGCCTCTCCGTAACTAAACCTTCCCCAGACTCTACATGTAGGTACAGAACTTGAGTTGTGTTCTATACTAGCCCTGGGTGATATATTTGTCCCTAACCTATCAGAGGACTAGGTGTATGGCTGCAGACTCACCCCAACACTTCTGCTGGTGGGTCTGGTGAATCACACCCGCAGAGTCCATCTGTCCGGCGTTCCATGTACTTTGTTTTGATGGAACGGCCAACCCGCTCTTGGGTCGCTTGGTTGTCGTTCAAAGATTTTTATGGTGAATATATACAAAAGTGTTAGCATGCTACTAAAAGTTCGATTCTCAGTCCGTAGATCGATGCGGTTCGGTTCTCTCAGCTCTGTTTCCTCTCTGAGCTGTTCTGTCAAAACTCTTGATTCCAATTGTCCTGAATCTCTGATACTCACTTAGTCTCTAGATTCTCCACTTGTTCTTTCGCTGTCTCAATCCTAATTACCGTATTTTCCGGACCATAAGGCGCATATAAAATACTTAATTTTTCTCAAAGCTTGACAGTGCACCTTATGGTCCAGTGCACCACATATATGGATTTTTCCTGGTTTGGGTTTACTATAAAGTCGGTTCAAGGTCAGTACATGGTACACAGCACTCAAAATCCGTCAAAATGCTTTAGTTTGACTTTTGCTGTGTACGACTAGTACAAGCATTATGGTACCATAAGCAGGAACCTCGCGGAGGGAGACTGTGCCCCATCACTGGCGGACCTCATCACTGCGCGGCGTAATACTGTACCTACACTCTTACCGGTACATGTCTGGACATGTTGTAGTGTAGGACACAGCGACGAACAGAGACACGCTGGCCGACCCCACACCCACCAAGCAGAGGCAAACGGACAACATGAAACTCTGACTGACCCGCGCGACTCTGAGAACGCAGACTAAAGGCACCGAAATGGCAGAACCCGAACCAGCCAAGAAACGGACTGAACCGGACAACCACAGCCCCACACGAGAGCGAACCAAACCACGTGGAAAACACGAAACAGCGGCACCGCCAAAGGCAGAAACCAATGGAGTTAAGAAACGGACCAAACCTGACAACCACGGCCCTGCACGAGAGCAAACCAAACCACACGGCAGACAGTGAGACACGAACAAAGGCAGCAAAACGGCAGAACCTGAACCAGTCACGCAATGCAGCTGAACCGGACAATGACCCGAGGAAATCCGACGCGGAAACCGACGAACCACCAAACCCGATGCACCTGATGGACCCGCTGGAGAGGAATGAACCCAAAAACTGAGTGTACCTATTGTTCTGTATTTTCTGTGTTACAACTGAACAATGTTGGGAGTATTGTGAATGAGTTGAATAGAGTTTGACTTATGTAACTTTCGTGTTGCGTAATGCGCCTCATAGTCCAGTGTGCCTTATGTATGGAAAAAATCTAAAAATTGGCCATTTTTGGACAGTGCACCTTATGGTCCGAAAAATACGGTACTCTTCATTACACTCCAGCCGCTGTGTCCCGTCGGCTGCATTATCAGCTCGTATTTTCCACATCTGACTCCCATTCACACTGATGACAGAGAGTTCACAAACCACACCCACATCCTCCAAAATGTCAATGAGTGACTCCCTGAGCTAAAACCACACCTACAGAAACTGGATCGTAACACTATATTTATTGCTCAATTGTCCCACACTTTGAAGGTTAGTGCCATGTGTAGGCATGCGTGACGTCGGCCATGAAAGTGACTGTCATACAGTGTGGGTACATATTTTGTTGCCATGGGTAACCTCTGCACTTTCAAGAACAATCAGCAAAAACACAGAGGGATAAAGAGGAACACTGCAGACGGCATGTGGACTATAATGGAACAAAATATGACTCAGTATATCAGTAAGTGTGTGTAGCAAAACAATTTTTTCATGAAGTAGCTGCAGCCTTTTTTTTCCCCACAAAATTCAATTAGGTTCTACTCATGCATAATTTCAGCACTGTCTCAACATGTCCAGTGTACTGGTTGCATTTCAGTCTGTGCAACCAATGATGTCATCCCTCTGAGACGAAGAGCCAATCAGCTCTACGCACTTATACACACACACACACACACACACAGACACACACACTGATGTTATTAAAGTAAACAACTTCATACACAAACCGCAGCCCTGGACCACATAAGCACCTGTTAAGGAGGACTCAGGTCCACACAGGTGAGTAAACCAAACACACATATTTGCGCCCTGAGGGAGGACATTGTACATAAAGGAGTGATTTAAGCAAACTGTTGGTTCTGTTTTCTTTTAATCTTTCATGTCAGCTCGTGTGGAGAGCGAGAGAGACGTCGCTTGACAGGCCCACCATTCTGTGCTTCGAAACGACAAATGAATTGAAGTTGTCAGGCCTGCTTCTGTCAGCCAGAATGTTATGAAATACTGTCATTATGGGTATGTATATGTTTTCATTCATGAGGTCAGTTTGGAAAGCAGCCTATGATGTTGTGCACACACAGTGTATTGAAAACTTACAGTTACAAAAGAGAGTGCACAGGAAAAATGAATAAAGACACGGTTAATGGTGCCTGATAGAGAAAAGAGAAATACTTAGTGTACTGAGACTGAGTCAACATTTGAACTTCTTCAATCAGGGCTGCAAAGAGTCAGTACCTGCCCCCACTGTGCAGACGCCTTACCTTACATAAGTCAGGGCCTGAAGACACATCTGGAAATCAGCTCGTCCAGGCCTCACAGTGCCCATGGCAAAGACTCCTCCAAGAGGACCACACGTTGTACACCAATTCAGTGTGGACGTATTCTTTCACAACCTGTGGGCCTCGCTTCATATGTCATTGCTTCCCACATTTTATTTTCCCTCCTGACCAGGTGCTCTGCAAAGCATCAAATGAACACAACCCCACTGATGTTCACAGTCGTGTTGACAACACACTATTACCTTTAGTATCCCCCCAGAAATCCAAGCACTATTCATTGTGATTACATGAACAGGAGGAAATAGAGACGTGACATCCACTTCATCCTACTGTTGTACTGCTTAGGACAGGAGTCAGCGACATTCACAATCTGAAGAGTCATTTTTGGACAGAAAGAAAAATGCATGTTGAGTGGCAAAAAATACTAAAGCCCTGTCCCACATTAAATATGATGCATTGTTTTACATGGCAGCATGTTCATACCAATTTGTTAATCATGTATAATTGTTTTGTCCATTTATATAATTTTTAAAAATTTATTTGTTCATTTTGTGTCTTTGTTGATCAATTGTAGATTATTATTTTTTTTTCATTTCTATTTTTTTTCTTAAGTTTTGTTCATTAGCTAGTTAATTTCTTTTCTCCTTCTTGTTAATTTAGTGTTTATTTTGTTCATTTTAAAATTTATTATAATGTGTTCCTTACATCTAAGGAGCCACAGGTTGGAGACCTTTGTGTTAGGAGACAGGATGCTATAAGTGGAATAAAATTTGATATAAAGCCTTCAAAGTAAAAAGACAGTACAAGTCTATTATATTAACAACAAGCGACTGAGTTCTTCTTCTAAACTAAACTGGTTTAGGTCATACTTCACATAAACATTGAATTTGTACATGTTAATGACCAGTTAGTTATGGTGTTCCACAAGGCTCAGTACTAGGACCAATATTTTTTACACTTTGCATGCTGCCTTTGGGTGACATCATAAGAAAACATAGCTTTGGTTTTCACTGTTATGCTGATGACACACAGCTGTATCTCTCCATGAAACCGGACAAATTAAAAACTACTTCAACAAAATTCCAAGCTCGTCTAAAAGACATTAAGGCCTGGATGACTTCTAACTTTCTGCTGCTTTCTCCTACTTGTGGATCAGGATCATACATCAGGACTGATCCCTTGTTTCTCATATAATGTCCAGAACTGCCTTTGTTCATCTCCGTAATAATCACCAAAATTAGGAATGTGCTGTCCCAAGGGGAATCAGAAAAATTAAGCCATGCATTTGTTGCCTCTAGGCTGGATTATGATAACTCACTACAGGCAGGATTGACAAATAAGGACATAAAAAGACTCCGGCTGATCCAAAATGCTGCAGCACGAGTTTTAACTGGAGTCAGAAGGAAAGATCATATTTCTCCGATACTAGCTTCTCTTCATTGACTGCCTGTAAAATTTATAACTGAATTTAAAATCCTCCTCTTAACTTACTAAACCCTAAACAATAAGGCTCCATCCCATATCAAAGACCTTATTGTTCTCTATAAGCCAATCAGAACTCTCCGCTCTCAGAGTGCAGCCCTACTTGTGATTCTAGAATCTCTAGAACTAGACTGGGAGGCAGAGCCTTCAGGTACCAAGCTCCTCTCCCGTGGAACCAACTTCCAATATGGGTGCAGGATGCAGACACACTGTACCTTTAAAGCTAGGCTTAAGACTTTCGTTTGTGACAAAGCGTATAGTTAAGTTTAGGTCAGGAAAACCCTTAAGCTTCCCTTAGCTCTGCTGCATAGTCCTAGGCTGCGGGGGGACTGTGATGCATTGAACTTCACTCTCTATTTCTTTCTTTGTTGTCTTATTTAACTCTTCCCCTACCTCTCTCTCCAAGGGCGTACTCACACTAGGGCCATTTTGGCTCGAGCCCAGCCGGGGCCCACTTCACACCGTTCCAACCCCCAGCGCGTCTCTGCTCACATCACCGCGGCCGAGGCTCTATTGATCTTGTACAGACGTTATCACGTCGTTTGTACATTGTGTGTACGTCATCAGAAGCTGCAGCCGCCGCATTCAACAGATTTGGTAGCATGGATCACAACACAGGAATCATCTGGATGATCGTAATGATTTTATGGCGAAGTCTGTTCCATTTCGCTCAGATACTGTCCAGTGACACACCTAGGTTTCTCCAGAATGCAAGGCGACGATTTGCAATTAATCGCGCTGCCCACAGGCAGAGATTTTTTCAGCTGCTGCCATTGTTTTGACATGAGTGTAGTGAATTGACGCAGTGATTTTATGTCATATTCATGTATGGTCGCCGTGCTCGTACACGTGCGTGACCAACCGTGCTGTGCCGTGGCCCACCTCTTCCAACCTCGCTGAGGCCCGGTGCTGGAGCGTGGCTTGCTTTACTCACATTACTCAAATGATCCACGCTAAAGTTGTGAAACGCGCCCAGGTGTGGAACGAACTCCCAGTGTGAGTGCACCCTAAATGTCTTCCCTTCCTCTCTCTCTCTCTCTCTCAAGCTCTCTCTCCTTGAGCAAGACACTGAACCCCACATTGCTCCCAGTGAATGTCACTGGTGTATGAATGTGTGTGTGAATGGGTGAATGGAAAGTGCTCTGAGTGCCGTAGGGTAGAAAGGTGCTATATAAATGCCAGACCATATTCAAACTTGTCTGAAAATAGATTACTGTGTCAGACTTTTTTGAAAAAAATTGTGGGTTTTTTTAAATTAGCTTAGATATAACTTTAGGAAGTTTGTTTTTTTTTATACTTACAAAGTTGCACCAAAGTGTTTTACATTTCCAAATACATTTTTTTCCACATCAAACTTTTCCTAAGAAAGCGACTGTTTTTTTTTAAAAAGAAATATAGCTGAAATATTTCTTTTTAAAATATGTCAATTTTCCTGGAGTCGCTTTTAACGCCAGTCTAACTTTTGATAACTTTTGATAGCTGTGGTAATATATTACTGGTCGAAAGGATGATGATGTTGTTATGCTAGCTGGGCATTTCATTTTTCAACCAATAGATGAGGGTGTACCCTGCCTTCGCTCAAATCAGCTGGGATAGGCTCCAGCACCCCCCCCCCCCGGACCCGCA
>JAQQAE010006836.1:0-16338 GCA_029823295.1 Pseudamia nigra
GAGGAACCACAGCGGTGTAAGAGCCTCATTTAGGAGCATAGAAAGAAAAGCAGAAATCTCTTTCTCAGGAAGATTAGTGGCTGTCCCTTTGGAGTAGGCCTGCGGACAGGGGAGGGGTGGGAGGGTCTATTTTTCTCTAGGACATTTTTCTTTGCCAGGGGGGGCATGACCTGCTCCAGAGCACCCTCAAGAGAAAGGCTCTGTGGCCAGTGCAAAGACCTCAGCGGAACCCCTTCAGACTCTATCCGAGACTCACCGGTGATGGCCGTGATTAACACACATGCCTTATCTCGAAGCTCTGCTACACTCCCAGCAAGAGTAATTACACCAGATTTCTCTTGTTCATCCATTTAGACCACAGTGACCATTCAGTTAGACTGGTATGACTTGCAGCTGAACCATTTCCATGCACAGGCAGAGAGGTGATTTAAACCTGGATCTGTGTTCTTCTTTAAGCACAAGCAACATGGCAAGTGTTGACAAAGGTGAAGAGATTTTTTTTGTGGTGCCTCTCATCTATAGCCTCCTTAGATAAATCAAAGCTGGGAATAAATATCTGTGGACAATGTGTTTTATATGCTCAAGAACATCAGTCTCTGTCAGGAGTTCACAAGCCGTGGCCAAATCCTAAGAAAGATGAGTACAACACACTAGTTAGGCAGAAATAATCAGTGTTACCAAGCTTGTCTGCTCCACTGGCCTAGTACGGTCAACACCCAAGTGAGCGATGATGGAAAAATTCTCTTTGGAAAACTTTCTCTGAATATAATAAGGGCTGTAAAACAATATGTTGGCAGATCTGTGTTTGAAACCGTCGCTCTTCCTCGGCCCAGGCCAGAGAGTTACAGCAACATCGGAGCCAGACGCTCTTGGGTGTGAAGTAGCTGGAGGAGAGGGGGGAGCATCAATCACAGGTATTCCTTTGAAACCATGAGATGTTTTACAGTCTTGGAAGCGGGCACCTAATCTGAACACATGTTACTCTGACATGGTAAAGCACGAGCCGACACAGACTCGTAAATCCCTGGGCCTGGGAGTCGGGTTGCATGGGCTGAGCCTGTGGAAGCACGCCCTGTTACTGCGAGACAGATGCAGGCTGTCACACAAAATGTGAGTGCCCATTTCAAACCATTAACAAGACCCAGAGAAAGAATCCTGATTCCTATCGTGTAGACTGAAACTGACCCGTGTATTTGTACCAGCATCCTTCTTTCACCTCTTTCCTCATTCACATCCTGCAGAGGAGACCTGACACACTAGTATTGTGTTTTTACTCTCGAGAGACACACACAAGTTCAACAGGGTAAGACATGTCTCAGTGAAACACAAGCAAAGTGAGCACTCATGAAGTAAGTTATGGGACTCGCAGCCAGCTGACACATCGGATTAGGGTGTACAAGATGTTCTCAGGATGTTTCTCCTTAGGTTACATTATTGCATTGTGTGGTTTCATTTCAAAGACTATAATAGAGTCATGGGTTTGGAGGACAGAGTAAAAGATGCTCCATATACAAGCTGAATAAATAAGAGGTTTTAACTGAGCTCTAGGATTTATTCACATTTGTCCCATATTTGTGTTTCAGCATGCATACTAATTTGACAGTCAAATAAAAATAGGAATAGTCTAACAACAATAAAACAAAAGCAGAGTTTAATTTAAAGCCATACTAATGTCCTACTTTTTCTCTTCCCCTGGGTGAAAAAGTGTACTTTCTGATGGCAGGCCACCAGGCCCTTCATTAAACAGTAACACAACTTGAAAATGCTACTGCAGTGGACCTACAACACAGTGCCAGTGCGTCTTCCTGAGGGGTTTCAGGGTCCACCAGCCGGCATTAGTAATTTATAATACTTGTTCTTGAACCTCGTTATAAGGAGTTTTCATCACACATTCACTTACAAAAACATGAGCTCGCGTCTTTTAATTACGAGCCTTTAATAGAGTGATCTCGCCCCCTCAATGAGCACTTTCTCACCAGTGCAAGGTTAAGAAAATTAAATCCCAACAGTGTACATGACACATAATGGTCATAACTCTGTAAATGACTAAATAATTCATGTCATGGCAAGTGTAATATTTTCTTCCTTTCTGGTTTGAAACACTTGTGGACTCTTTGTGGTGTTGCCAGTGAGGGCACGGAGACGTCCTAGTTTCTCAACCTGCATCCCTAAACAATTAATGCTCATGGCTCCTCTTGTGGCAGGCCACCAAGCCCATCATTATGCAGAGATACCACTAACGCCACAATGTCATATGACATCTTGTTAGCATTTCAAAAGTGCTGCCCCCCCTCCCAGCCTTTATCTATGGCCTCTGATACACCATGTCGTCCACTGCTTTGCTAGCCTTTTTTAGTAATTCATGAAATTTACACTTGGGAGGTGAGAACAAGGTCTTTCGACCTCATTAAAGCATTTTTTCATCACCCATTCTCTGACATCTATGAAACACACAGCCCCCATCTCCGGGTCTAACTCTTTTCATGTGCCACCCTGCTACTTATGAGAGTAGCCATAATGTTTCACTTCACTACTACACTGCAGAGTACACAAATCCACACAACATCACAATACAGCAAGAATGTTACAATGTTAGAACACTAGTGTAGCAAGACTGTGACAAAACCAAGACATTGAGGGGTTGAGACCACGTTGAGACCAAGGCAAAGAGATGACCAGACCGAGACAAGGCCAAGACCAGATTAGATACACAACTATACGGTTCCAACTGGCAATCATGGATTTTTTTCATTAATCTTTTCATTATTTTTTGCTCAGTGGAGTAATTGTGTATGAAACACCTTATCACAATTTTCCAAAGATTGTCAACAAAAGGCCCAGTTTTGAAATGTCTTGCACCTGGTAGTCAGACTGCCTACGCCCTTAATTACGTATGCGCAAATATCATGGTCTGCATCATCTAAACAGATATAGAAATAAACTACAAAGACCCCCCTCATTGAATCGCCACCTTATCATGATGGAGGGGTTTGGGTGCCGGAGTGATTCTAGGAGCTATGTTTTTGGGGGCAATTCCCCCTGGTAGGATCTCCCAAGGCAAATTGGTCCTTGGTGACAGGTGAGACTATGAGGGATTCAGAAGATCCTTATGATGAAGACTTTCCTGTGGACCCACCACCTGCAGGAAGGGTCGTAAGGGTCCAGTGCTGTGTGGTTTGGGTGGCAACCAAAGGCAGGGGCCTAGGTGGTCCAATCCCTGATTGCCAGAAATAGCTCCAACTGGGAGGAGGCTCTGGGACAGACCCAGGACACGATGGAGGCACTACATCTCCCAGCTGGCCTGGGCACACCTGGGGATCCCCCCAGAGGAGCTGGGGGAAGTGGCCGAGAGAGGGAAGTCTGGGCTTTTCTGCTTAGGCTGCTGCCCCCACGACCCTGACCAGAATAAGCAGAAGATGATGGATGGACGGATGGACTATACAGACCAAAGCCGTTATTTGTAGCAGGCTGTAAACATGGTTATTTCTGCTCTGAAGTTGAACATTTTAACATGGAACTTTATGGGGATTGACTCACTTTTGGATTCAGCACCTAGTGGATGCTGAAGGTACTGCAGTTTGGGACACCCACATTTCACCCACAGCTCAGGGACAGAGGTTGCTTCCTGTTTTAATCTCATCATCAATTACCAGGATAGTTCATTTAATAATTACAAACTGATTAATTGCTGCAGCTTTACACAACAAAGACATTACTGCAACCAGATTTAGGGGGGAGACGATTACCACTGGCAGCAAGTGGGCAAAATGAGGTACTGTGTGGAAAGACGGATCAGGAATTGGCAAAAAAGATATGTTTTAAAGATTACACTGTTTTTAGTCCCCATGCCGCTGTCACAAAATGATTTTATATTGTTTCATACTACATATTAATGTTGACAATCACCACACAATCCACCAGAAATGTAGCAATATCCCTAAAAGTGAGGTTTTGACTTGTTTTCACATAAAATCCTCTTGTCTGAGATTGAGACAATGCTGATTAAAAAATACACTCAAGACACCAGACAAAGACCGTCAAAAAATGACCAATCTTGAGACCAGTCTGAAAATGAATCTAAAGTGATACAACAGAAAAGTTCCAGGCCAAATTACCAAATGAGTTTTCAATCTGTGTTGCCACTACTTGGCCTTGAAATCTAGTTCAAGATGAAATGAGTAAAGAAGACTGTCAGGGATACATACTTCTGGTCAGGGTGGTGGGTGACGGTTTCTTTGGGAGTTCAGAGAAGCTACTTCCATCCAGACCTGAACCCTTACACTCCTTCTTCTCAGTGGCCGTTGGAGCTGAAGTCTCCATGCTGCTCTTCAAATTTCTGCCTGGATCTGGAACAATGAAGGAAACACTGAGGTTAGACCAAAAATCTGGATCTAGATGAAGTCATGTGGATCTTTGCCAGGCAGACAAATGCTGTGGTACAAAGGAAGTCCAATAGCAGAGAAAACAGTGATGACCAGCCTAATTACCCAAGCTCTGGATGATGAATTTCCTCTCTCTGGGATCTCTTTAAATCCACAATTTTACACACTTTGTTCAAATTTAGCAGCAGACAATACAGCTAAAAAGTTTAAATGTTGTACGCAGGAAGGTAATTTATAGGATGTTGGGTTAACCCAGAAACATGTTGCACTTTTTGATCAGAAGTACCTTTCCTTTGCTGTTACATCTTGTCTTCATCTTGTTGCATCTTTTACTTTACATGTTTTACATCATTTTTGTCTTGCATGCATTTTTCATTTTGTTGCATCTTTAGAATAACTGACATTTTTTTTCCCTTTTTGTGTCAATTTGGTCTTGTATGTCATTTTCATCTTGTGATATCTTAGGAATCATTTTTATTTTTTACATCTTTTGCAACATATTTGTTTCATCCTATGTTTTTTAGCTTTTGCATCATTTACAATTGTCTTACTGCATCTTGTTTAACCTTTTCGTTTCTTTGCCTCGTTTTCTTTCATCTTTTATAAATCATTTAAAATAACAACTGACTGTCTTATTTCTTCAACTTTTACTCTGGATCAAAAATCATCCTTTTATATCACTGAAAGCTGTGATAATTACTGATAACAACTGGTATCAAAATGCTGTATTGTCTCATTTTTGGACATATTGCAAAGCTCTTATTGCACCATTAAAAACTGTACATATCAAATCTTGAACATAATACAAACATGGACTGTACTGAGCCTGCTCTTATACTACTTGTTTGTGGAACATCCAGAAGCTGTCTATGGCGAGACACACATCATTTTTTGATCCTGTCTGAATTATGTTATCAAGTACACGCATGATATGGGTCTAAACAATTATATCACAAGTCAATAAAATTGTATGTTTTTCTAAAGATAGTATGAGTAGCTAGTTTTTGGGTGAAACAGCTCGGTGGACAACACTATCAGCAAAACTGAAATGCTCCCTTGTTGGTAACTTCACTTCATTTTCGATGTATAAACTGGTAAAAACTTAAAATTATTCCAGGTCTGTTCATGGTGAGCAGAAGAACGTCCAAAGCAGCTCTGAGCAGATTGTGGAAGACCATGATGTCATGAATTCCGGTTTATAGTCTTTCCAAATGTGTATTTTTACTCAACAAACTATGACTTTCTTGACTTGCATGATTTTATTTTAAATTCACACACTTTAGACTTGTTAAATGATGACACAATTCAAATGGGATCAAAAAATGATGTGTCTTGCTCAATTATCTTGTAGGTTTTTCTTCCACTCATCCAAGTGGGTTCTTCAATTCTAAAATGGTTTTGCCTGCCTTGTTCTATTGATTGTAATGTAATTTTTTCCCCCAAAGTTATGTCCATAACCTGGACGTAAGAAGAGGCAGATTTTAATCGAAGTCCTGCCCCTTACAGTTTTGACCTATGGAACCTTCAGGAAAAGTCTGTCAGTGGTGAGGAACTGATCATTTTATGATCCTGAGTGAATCCTGTGTTAAGACATTAGAAATATGTAATTCTATAGACCACAAACAGGAACTCCTGAACGTGACATGTCAGACCTGCTGACGCATTTTTTCAGCTCAGCATGAGCAAAGCTGAACTGATTTTAATCTCTTTTACTGCTTTATTCTCAAACAAGATAAAATTTGTTGAGATAGTGGCTGTTTGGTGTTGTGACATATATCACGTCAGATGGGAACAGTCCACTGAGTTGCTTCACAAACTGATATTTCACCATTAGTGAAAGAAACCTTGACTTTCTTGATTTGTAAAACTATCATTTAAAACGTGTAAATTGTGGCATAATTCATTGGGATCAGCAAATTATCTGCTGCTCATCTTTGATTGTGATGCAGTTTCTTTTTCTAGTTATTTTTCTAGTTTGTTTTTCTAGTAGGAAGTGGGCAGGACATAGGCTGTTCATAGTTCACATGGACAAGCGTTAGACTGTTCATCTCAGCAAACACTACAGATTAAAGACAAAAATTAGAACACAGTCAGAGAGCGCAGACCTCCACCAAGGAAGGTCAGTTTCTCTTCATAGTGAAAACCTACCATTATCATTTGAACCTATGCTCATTTGCTCCACAATGTTATTGCACCAAAAGTAATATTCTTAAATGACCCTCATTATTGGATTCTTTGACCATGAAAACTTACACTAGCATTTGGAATCGCACATCATTATTAGTTCAATAGTAAAAGCATAATATTTCCATCATGGTGGTTTTCTTCTGGATCTAGCTCTGTACATGTTGTATCAGGATTACACAAAACAGATTTTGATGGATGGCCCTATCTCAAAATGTTGAAGAAAGTGAAAAATTGATCCAGAATCCGCATCCTGACCTAGATCATCTCTATATCCAGTGAATATAACAGACAAAGGAAGGAGGAAATCAGCAGATTTTCCACTACAATTGGGTGTCAGTTTCATGTCTATAGCTTTATTTACTACCTTACAGTAGCTATTTTTCCTCAACCCCTCTAAGTATAAACTTTCTGGATCACTACTGTATATCTGGAATATTGTCCCTTGTCTGGATCAAACTTTGTGGTTTAATAGACTGTGTTATGATGTTATTCTATTTTTTTTTTTGGCTAAATTTTGTGGGTGTTACTTGTGGCGTCACAAGGATAAATGTTGAATTTGGTCCTATCTCACAATGGTGGAGAATCCTTTAAAAATCTTCTGGATCTAGACAATGATCCCAGAATCTAATCAATTGGCCCTGGTGCCATTGCCTGAAAATTTCATCTAAAACTGTTAATAACTTTAAGTCATGTTGCAAAGAAACAAACATATAAATAAATAGACTAACACTTGGCAGATGTAATAACTGCAGAGTTGTCTCATTCAAGCTAACTATTGTATTTTTTATTTTCTTTCCAAATAATCAGCTGTCTAACATGCTCCACAGTCATAACAGTGGTCGGTGTGTTTCTCTAGGAGTGTATGTATTCCGTATGTGAGTTCTGTCAGGTCGGCGCTGAACCACACACACGCGTTTCTCAGTTTGATGTAATGAGTCCACAGTGGGCGCTCTGTTCCAATTGTAAACGTGAATGGTCCTCAGCGCCGAGGTTTTAGCCGCACACCCTGTGTCAATACCTCCTCATGTCAGTGTGAATGGCTGGATGACTTGGCAGCATGCCACTTGTTTGACTTGGTGAGACCTACAGGATCATCCTCTGCCCAGAGCAAACACCAGGGAGACATTCGTTCCGCAGGCTCCGGAGAAAACCGCGGCCAGTGCTTCCACACCTGATTTCAGACGTCGGTGAGAGAATGTCTGTGAGCTTTGACGGGACACTGACATGACAGCAACGACATGTACAATCAGAGCCGCTGTCGATCTCACTGCAGGCAGAGCTGACGGCATTGACATTATATGTACTTTATATTGTAATATTGAATGATGATAATTTACTATGAAAAACATTTTGGTCTCTATGATAAGAACTCATCAAAGCAGCTTTGTGTTCATTTAGCATTTATTCATCTTTTTGCATTATTTGCACCATTATCATATTTGGTTTTTAAAATCATTTTTATTGCTAGTCTTTTTGTGGGTTTTTTTTAAGTAACTTGTCTTTTTTATCTTATATATTTTTTTTTTCCATCATTTTGTGTTTCTCTGTGTGTGGGTTTTTGGTCTTTTATGCCATTTTGTCTCAATTTTTTTAAAGGTGTAACTATTTATGTCATTTTCTTTTTCCATTGTTTTGTTCTATTTGTGTCTTTTTTCTTTTCCAGTTTTATTCAATTTTTGTCATTTTCAGCATTTATCATCTTTTACACTGTTTTTATGTCCTTAGGTTTTCAATGCTTGTCTTTTTTACATCTTTTATGTCATTTTCATCGTTTTGTGTCTTTTTTCTATAACTTCGTGCTTCAGCCTGTTTTTTTGTCTTTCCTGTCATTTTTGTCTTAGTTTTTATGTTTTATAATGTTTTCTTGTTTTTTTCATTATTTTGCGATTCTCTGTGTGTGTGTGTGTATTTTGGACTATTTATGTTATTTTGTCTTTTTCCGTTGTTTTGGTTTTGTTGGCCCCCCACCCTCACGAGGATTAAGGGGTAGAATATGGATGGATGGATGGTTTTGTTGGGTCTTTTTGTCTTTTCCTGTTTTATGCAACTTTTGTTATTTTCATCTTTTACACTGTTCTTATGTTGTTTCTTCATCACTTGTATTTTGTTTTGACATCTTTTATGTCATTTTTATCCTTTTGTGCCTTTTTTTACATCATTTTGTGTTTCAGCATGTTTTTTGTCTTTTCACACTGTATGCAAATTTTGTCATTTTCATTTTCTTTTTATCTTTTTTATTTTGAATCAGTTTTGCTTTTAACTAGGGCTGTCAAACGATTTAAATTTTTAATCTGATTAATCACAGGGTCACTGTGGATTCATTTCGATTAATGACCATGAATACCCATTTATTGTTTTTCATTTTGTGTGAGCAAAAACACTCATGACAAAAGGTGATATATACACTTTACATGTGTTTATTTAAAATAAACAGTGGTTGCAGGAGGATCAAGATATTTAAATAGTAAGTGTTACTCACTGAAGTCCAGTGTCTCCTGTCAGGACCACTGTCCGTTTTTCTTCCTTTCTTTCAGTTTCATAGAGTCTGTGGATTTTCATCATTATGGTGGTTGTTGATGGTGTTTTGTACAAAGCATCTTGAGATGCAATTTGTAAAACCTCTATAAATTCCGTGTCCTCAACGATATTAACCGGTCTGTTGTTTTTTACAATCCACCTTGTAATTGTGTCAGTCAGTTTGTCAAACATAGACTTACTGAGACCTCTAAAAAGTGATCTGGTCCATCTTTAACTTTTTGCTACGTTATTAAGATATTACGGCAGATAATCTGACAAATGATTGCCGTGCTGGGGTTTGATTGACATGTTGCTATAGTAACTAGTCTTCCAGTGGAGTCGGACTGAGTGACCGATGACGCCAATATATATGTATACAATCTATGGCACAGACTGTCCTCAAAAAGTTGAGCCATTTGTGTTAATCTTTGGTGTTTATGGTGTGTTGTGTTCTTTTTCTTCTATACTGCATTAGAGCGCCCCCACAATTTCTGGTGGTACTGCACCCTTTCCAGCTGTGCATTGCGCATGCTTTAATTGCGTTAAAATTTTTAATCAAATTAATCATGAAAATGAATTAATCCCAATGGACGTGTTAATAATTTTGACAGCCCTACTTTAACATGATTTTGCCTTTTTAACCTTTCCTATCTTTTCAGATCTCAATGCTGTGTTGTATCTTTAGCTACTTTCAGCCATAAATAACCTAAACGGAATGACTAATACATGAGGATGCAGTGATTACTACTCATTTTTCTGTTTTGTGGGCTGTATTGATTGGTAAACATATCTGAAATGTAATTGGACTTTCATTTCTACATAACACAAACATCAGAGCAACTGGACATAATCAAAGCAGGTGACCTCATTTTTCTGAGGCGTGAGGAAAACCATAGTCATCCCATGAGGCTGCTCTCATGCCTCCAAATGAATGACTTCAGATTTATCCACACACCTGTTGGCAGCTGTGAAACACATTGATTAAAACTTCACAGGCAACATCATTTTAAACTGAGTCTTATAAAACATCAGTGTTTATGACTTGAATTGAGCTCAAAGGACACAAAGGCCTTGATACAATGTTCAGGAAATTAATTTTGTCTCAAGTCAGAGAAGAAGGAGTGTGAGTTTTGGCTGCAAACAGCCTATTCAGAAACTCATTGTGAGGATCATTGTGAATGCCATTGAACAGATGGAATATACACTACCAGTCAAAAGCATGGACGCACCTTCGCTTTCAGGTTTTTTGACTTCATACATTAATTCTGAAAACATCCAAACTGTGAAGAACATGTATGGAATTATGTAGTAATTTCAGTTCGCAGATGTGCAGACCGGACAACTAATGTTATGGTAAAAACTAATCAGCCTCCACCTTAGCGTGTTTCCCTACAAGAAAACAAGGGAATTGAGCTTTTTATGCGCTCTCTCTCAATCACACACACATGCTTTTACTTTTTTTGTATCAAGGACTGCTTGACTGTCGATACGATCAGCACCTTCTTTCAAGTAATTCACAGACATGTCGGGAGGTACTTAAGTAAACATAGTGGCAGCTAATGTTTACTCCGCTGTTACGTTATTCCGCTGCACAGAGTAACATTAGTAGATATAGAGCACTGGGATGTTTATTACAATTTCGGGAAAGTTTTCTGCGTTTACCTTTGACACGTTTGCTCTCCACAGGAGAAAACACACTCTCTGCCATGTGTGTGTGAGGACACACACACACAGCAGAGAGGTAACGCATACTGTAGCTTGCTTAACCAATCAGATGGTGCCGTGGGCGGAACAATGCTTGGGACAGAAGCGGCAGGAAAGAGGAGGAGAGAGAGGGGTGGCTGAGCCGAAATAACCTAGTTTTTTATTGATTTCTTGATATCGACCTGTCGGATTAAAAAAAAAAACACCAATACCGATATACGTCAAAATTCCAAATATCAGCACCGATAATCAGCCCGGCCAATAATCTGTCGACCTCTAAAAATTACATATTGAATATTCATGTTTTAAAACTATAAAAAAGGGTGAACATTGATTTGCATGAATCTACTGTTCAGACAAAAAACATAAAATGAGACTTTGAACTGAAATTTAAAAAAAAAAAAAACATCATCCACGTTGTAGGCCTTCTAATGAAACTGTTTCAAAAATATTAAACAAGTGTGAAAATATGCAGCATGTCTGTGGTCCCCGTCAGTGTTAGCTCTTGTGTAAATTCATCCTAAACAACCAAGTCAACAAGATTTTTTAAAATCAAGTTTATCTCTTACTGTGCCAGTTAAAGGGCTAAAAGAACAAAATAAATCAGGCTATGCTTGTACAAAGATATTGGAGTTTTGGGGAGAAATATATGTTAATCCAATAAAGTGTAAAACATTATGCACTTTACATAATCACTTACAATATGAAAACTCCAAAAAACGGATAATGATTGGATTTTTAGTGTGCATGTAAGCGGGCTCATTAAAAAATGAAGGTCAGTCAAAGTAATAACCGTTGTCTTTTCTCTTAACGGAGTGTCTCTTGCCATAATATGGATTTCCACTGTAGTTGTAGTAGCACAAATACGAATATTGACTCTTTACCCATCCTCTGCACAATAATAAAGTCTGACCATAATAAAGTCAAGAAAGAGCACAAATAAACTCACCTGTAAACAAACCCTTCCAGGTGCCTACCAGATGAATCTGATGAGAGAACGGTATGAGTGTGCAAAGCTGTCATCAAAGCTAAATGTGTCTACTTTGGGCAATCTAAAATATAAAACATGTTCTACGTTGCTGAACACTTTTTCAGTTTGGATGTCTTCAGTATTAACAGACAATATTAAAAATAACTAAAGGTGTGTCCAAACTTTTGACAGACAATTGAAGTGCTGACATTGAAAAGAAAACATTGATACTCGATGTGCGAATGTGTATATAAAAGATGGACAGCCCCTGAACAGAAAGCCTAATTGTTCATTGATCTGGTTTCTACTTGCTGAACGTGTGAAGTGCTGGTTTGGTTTCATGTGGCTATCCAACATGTCGTCCTTTATTGTGAGGTGTGTGTACTAGCAGCCATGTCTGTGACCCTTCGGAGGTGCCAGTCGCCTGTCACAGAGCCAATGTAAGCCGATTAGAGGTGGGCGACTAACAGGTTTAGGCTGCAGCTGTCTCTTTTTTTTTCTGGTGCCAAAAAGTCCTCGAGGTAGCCAGCGAGCCATCTTGTCTTGGAGAACTCCGTCACTCTGACATCACCTTAGTGATAGAATTTAATGTGCTCTTTCATGGGCCTTTATCTGAGGCAGAGTTGGCCAGAAAGCAGCCTCTTTTTAGTCCCGACTTCTCTTGGCCCAGATAAGATGTACCCAAGCAAGAGCTAACAACAACCGCCTTTGCCTTTCAAGCAGTCTGCCCCTTAAAAATAACTGAGAAGCCTCCTCTTAACATCGCCGTCTATGAACATCTGGCACGGCATTAATAGCTGTTTCCATGCTTTTACAGCATGCCAGCGCTTTGCTTTCCAGTTGCCTCTGAACTTTGAGCCAACATTTTGATGAAGAGAGGTTTGGGGAGTGAGCACCTGTAAAGATTATTTACCTAAAAACAAGAAAAATAATACAACCAGCAGGTGCAGTTCACAGTGGATTTACAATTATCTACCCACTTTTCACGAGAACGTACTATGGTTGGTGGAACCACACATTTAAAGGTTCCATGCTGATAAAATGCATCTTGAGGAAATAAAATCTGTGATGTAAAACAAAAGCTGTTGAAATTGAGTGAGCTGGTTCTGTACTGCCAGTCCTGAGAAATCCTCACAACAAGATGGACAAGGGGAAAAACAAGCCGTGAGGATTTTTGTAGTTTGTGACATCAAAAGCCATAACCAATCATTCACATGTTAAAATGTATTAATCCTTCCACCATGAGCCATGGAGACCAGGTGGAGCTGACGCACAGATTCAGAATGTCAGCAAGTAGAGTTCGACATTTTAAAATTTAAATTTCAAAAAAAAAAACTAAATTCAAGCTAAAAATAGCTCTGCCCCCTATGAGCAACTGGGCAATATTCATGCAATTTCTTCTTTTGTGTTTGCAGTTGCCCCATGTCACAATATGACTTCAGGTAAGGTTGGAATGATCTGTGGTTCAACTAAAAAAGTATTTGTGTTAAACTAAAGTGGGCAGGTAGCACATATCACAGTGAAATCAGAGTGTCAGAATTACAAAGACAATATGAAGAATCAAATAAATACACTTTATTTTGTCAACACCCTTTTAGAAGTGTTTGTACACACATATAAGCAGTACAGATGTAAATATCATTGTTAAGATATGGGACCTTTAAGAAGATGACCATGGATGACATTCTGATGCAAAGTACAACAATGCAATTTTTGTTTTTACAGTCAATTCACTCAAAAAAGCCATACTTACTGGTCAAGGGGTGAGGCTAATGTAAGCTCGACTGTGATTGGTTCCTACTTTTGATATCACAAACTGCAGGAAATCACAAAGACTTGTTTCCCTGTTCACATCATAAGAATTTTTCAAGACTGACAGCACTGAAAAAGTTCATATTTTTATGTTTTTGAATTAAAGCTTATATAAACCTCAAATCTCAACAAATATGCATTTTCATAGCATGGGACCCTTAAGAATGAGACAGTGAATCATATCTGTATGCAAAGCTATTGTAAACACACAATAATGCACATTTAATGGTACTTAAAAAAAATCCAGAATGGGACTTGACTATAATTGGTCCTCACTGATGTCAGCACAGCTTGTTTTTCCTGCTCATTCTGTGAGCACGCAAGCTCATATTTTAACATCATTCATCTATTATTTTACATCATAGTTTATATAAATCTCAAACCTCAACAAATATGCATTTCCAGAGCAGGGGACTTTAAAAATGCTGCAACCACTGTTAAATGTGAGTCCATTTCTTAGAAAGTGGCCCCAACTTCACCCTGATCCCCCCACCCACCGCTTTCCTTAATTCTGCAGAGCTGTTACATGCTTCCCCCTGCCCGGCATCTCCCTACAGGCCAGACCCGTGTTGCCCTTAATGACAGGGGAACCCAGCTCTGACGGGCGGGTACAGGTGTCAGGAACCAAACGGACAGATGGCAGGGGCCAAAGGCGAACAAACAACAAGGGTGCACTTCTTTTCTCATCTTCTGGTTGGCTGGGCAGACTGTTGCAGCACGAACAGGATAAAGCCCCCCCCCTCCCCTCCTTACGCCACCCTCTGGTGCCATGTGACACAGACTGAGGACTTCAGAGCGCGGGACAGGATTACACCCCTTTACCACACACAGTCATGATATCATAATTTGCCTTTTCTCAAACCTCCTCAAGCAGTGGCATCTGATAAGTCATTTTACAGTTCCAGTGTGAATTTAAAAAATAACTGCAGTCCGAAGAGGAGGCATGTAAATGTTCTGTGGTTCAGTTTCAGTTCATTTGCTTGTGTATTTTCTCCATTTTATTTATGTGCATTTTCTACATTATTCACTTTAAATTATTTTGTACATTTCTGTTCACTGATTTAAATTATATTGTGTTATATAAAAACACTTAGAGCAACAATTAGTGCTAATTACAAGGAATTAAATGGTAGTTTACAATGAAGTTTGTATCCTATAGAGATGGCAAATTCATATTTTGGGCTTTGAATTGGAAACACCAGCGTAAAACAATTGCATTAATCTCAAATACTTAAAATATGGAGATGGAACAAAGGTGACGGAGGTTCTTGGAAATACCGAAATGATTGTGATGAACCGGCTGAATATAGAAATTGCCAAAAGATCATATCATTATCTTTCTGCTCTTATACAGTATACTGCTTAAAAAATTCAGGGAATGCTTAAATCGCACATCAAAACTTAACTTCATGAAGAAATAAAACATTTTTAGTGATATACAACCCAAATTCCTCAACGCAGTGAAGACTGGATTCAAAAATCACCCAACAATGAAAGTGGAAAAATTGAAAGTGTTCTCATATTTTTTGATTAGTATACTGTATATAGAGGCAAAAGAAACACTGACAGATTTCACATTTGCAAAACCAAAACTAAAACAGTATCTGAGGTGCTGTCAATAGTTTCTGCGTCTGGTTTTTCTAATAAACGTCTCCTGTGCAGCAGAGATAGCTCTTGGTCTTCCTCTCCTGGGATGGTCCTCATTTCGTCATAGTGTTTTGATGGTTTTGGCGACTGCACCTCAGGACGCATTCGGAGTTCTGTAGACTTTTCAGATTGTAATTTAAAGTAATGATGGACTGTCTATCCCCTCAACTGTTTCTTGCCATACTACGGAATGTAGAGTAGTTGCAGTTAGACCTGTCACGATATTCAATAAATCGACTTATCGAACAATCAATGGAAATATTGCGATCATTTTTCTGACCACAGTATATCACCTCCATAAAGAAAAAAAAAAACTATGTGTGTTATTGGTTACGCTGCACCGCTCCTCCACTCTTCTCTCCTGTCTCTATGATTGACAGGAGGAGGAGGAATCAAAAAACATGGGAGAAGCATGTAAGGGGCACTTCAAGTAAATTGGCTCTTTTTGTTCAGTCAGCTTAAAGCCAAAATACTTCCAAATGTGCAATGAGGAATTTGGCTTTGAAACCAGCTCCACCGTTATGAAATAATTAAAAATGACATTATTTTTAAAAGATGACATTAATATTGTTCATATCATTAATGGCAAAAGTTATCGTGACAGGTCTGGCTGTAGTAACACTAATAGGGCGACTGAGTCTGTATCTACTGTTCCTCTGCAAAAGTGGCACTAATTAACTTAATATGTGTTCTTCACAGTTTGGGTATCTTCAGAAAAAAGAAAGAAAAAAAGAAAAAAAACCCTCTAGGAGACCATGTGTCCAAACTTTTGACTGGCAGTGTACATATATCCTAATAAACCACTATTTAATGGGGAATATGTGTTCCCTCGTCTGAATTCTGTCACAGAGACAGGTGATTAATCAGTTGTTGACCATTACACCAGTCTTTAAAACCTTACAGCTGCCCTATGGTCTAAACAGAAACATGGTCTTCACATCACAGTCATGCACCAGGAATGTAGTTGAAATTGTAAAAAAAAAAAAAAACAAACAGTACAACTCAGGACTATGTTTAATAGTGAAAGTAAAAGCATTTCCATGCACACAATGCAAAGGCAGCTCAAGGGATTTGGACTAAATAGCTGTGTAGCCTTAAGAAAACCACTTATCAGTGAGG
>JAQQAE010006837.1:0-16337 GCA_029823295.1 Pseudamia nigra
GTGTGTGTGTGTGTGTGTGTGTGTGTGTGTGTGTGTGTGTGTGTGTGTGTGTGTGTGGGTGTGTGTGTGTGTGTGTGGGGTGGTGTGTGTGTGTGTGTGTGTGTGTGTGTCCTATCCATCCAAGTGGGTTTAAGAAGAGTCTACAGTGGCTGCAAAGATGTGCAGACCATCACCAGAGTCAGTGTTTGCACTGTTTGTTATAAGCTCCTTTAAAAACATGGTGGACTCTGGAAAGAGATGCCCTCCCTCAGGAGATAAAGTGGATTATACTGAAGTAAAAAAAAAAACCAGTGATTTTTATCTGCAGGTGATTATACACTAATAGAAATTAAATTATGACTATTATATCTTCACCACATTATATTCTTTTACCATAGTCAAGTCACTTTATTATTACATTATTACACATATGCAAAACACAATGTAACATTTTCAACACTGTGTAATATCACGTGCAATATCTTGGAGCAATTGTGCTTACATTGTAAATAAATATTATAATGTTATACTGTATCTTATTACTTATTTTATTCCACTCCATTTTTATTTATTTCACATTGTTATGTCGGTACAGTCTTCTTGTTATTATTCCTATATTTATAGATTTGAGTTTTTTTTATCATGTATCCTACTACCCTTTCTGCTGTAACACTGTAAATTGTACTGCTGTGAACTATTAAGTTACCGGTAATTTATCTTATCAAACAGATTTGAATCACTACTGTCACTGTAAACAGGCTGAGATGAGCAAAATATATTTCCATAAATCCAACTACAATTTACATAGAGCTTTGGTAAAGACAGAGATATCCACAGACTTGGTAAAAATGAAATAATTTTTTGTGAAACATTAAATTAAAACTAAATTTGGGAGCACAGTTGATTAACTTTACGAATAACATGAATTTAATATTTACCTAGTTTAAATGTATATTTGTAAGACTTCTCAGTTTTTTTGACAGGTTCAAAACAGCTGCTAGATATGTAATTAAAAAGAAAACAGACCTGTTTACACCTGTTATCAAATATGATCTGTGTCAGTTATCCAAATAACAAGAATGCATTAACACAAGGTGTGAAAGCATCAGATCAGATTGTGATCAGACTGTATGGTCACACCATGTCCACACCTCATATACATGTAAATATAGATGTAATTTCAATGGAATTTAAATGACATCGTGCAGGTTTTCCACTGGAGGTCAACATCCAGATAACACAAGGATAATGCAAATGCATTAATAATACTAGGTGTAAATGAAAAAGCGATCTGTACTCAGACACATTATCTGGATACTGATCACATTTTTAATGCTGGGTGTAAATGATGACAAGTTCTCTATAAGTTCTTAGATTTTCAGACACTGCTTTTCAGTCAAACGCACACAGGCTGAGACTCACTTCCTGCACTGCTTGGCCAGTTTCTCCGTTGATCCCTCTGCAAACTGCCTCATACTGTAGTCATCACCGCCAGCTGAACCCAGTTTGCACAAACCCTGCAGAATACAGACAAAAATAAAATACCAATGTGTGCTTTATTTTACATTTACTGTGAGATGATACATTTCTGCTTGCCTTGTCCCTACTCTTTTCATATTATTCACTAACTGGGATGTACCCTTTGTTATTTTCTGTTCTAGTAACATTTTACTGCCATTTTTAGTGTGTTACCAATTGTTTTCATTATTTTACAGATTTTCACAGTTTGGAAGTCAACCACTCCTCCCATCTTTACTTACCACAAGTGCTCGTATTTTAATCTTCTCATTCTGGGTCTTCTTGTAGATGTCCTTGAGCAGTGATACACCATTGGTGATGATGAAGCTGGCACGGCTCATCTTTGATGAAGCATGGATTAGAGCTTCCACAGCGACCATTTGATCCACCTCACGCTCAGATCCACACAGCGCCACCATCATCTCCATGATGCCCTGATGTCCGACCAGAGCGTTGCCAACATCAAAGGGGCCCTGCAGCAGCCCTGAGATGGTGCTGATAGCATGAATGGTTTTGTCCATGTCGTTGGGGTCGATTTTGGCTCTGTGTGGGTAGAGCAGAGGTTCAGTTTACTCTATTTATACCCACAGGTAGATTTGTTTTGCAGCAAGCTGAAGACGTCCATTTTGAGACACAATTACAACACAAGCAAATGAAGAACAAGAAAACATAAAAAATAAAACAGGGTTACTGTAATTCCGGGATATATAGTTAATAAGTATTACACAGACATACTTGATGTAGTCGTCACAGATGTCTCTGAAGTTGTTTCTCTCTGGGTCACACTTGAGGTCATCATACAGCTTGTTGAGAAGCACACTGGCAATGAACTGTGTGTTTTCTGTCAAAGCCAGCTGGTCTGGCAATTCAGGCACCTGACCACACACCTTGAGGATCTTCTTCAACCCTGGATATGCATAGACCCATATATTTGTTATTTAAATGCACTAATCTATTCTAGTAAGCAGAGATAGCATGTAGTTTTAAAAGGGGGCATATTGAGAAAAATTATGTTTTGATGTTTTTGATTTTTTTTTTCATTATATAACAGGTCTGGAGGCTCTGGAAGTAATGGTACATTATCAAAATATCCACTGTACTTGCAAACAGACAGTAAAAGCGTTTTTGTGCGACTTGGCCTAAAGAAAGCACTTTGCATTTCATTCCACTCGGACCACTAGGACCGCCAAAACCTAGATCATCTCAGACCCTAGTAGCATGTCTGCATGATGGTATCCATGGCAATGACAGAACAGGGGTGTGGTCAACAGTCACTCTTACCTTTAAACCAACAGACACTGAAACAGCCTGTTTGGAAATGACTGAAAATGTTTAAACACATGGCACAATGAGCTATCTGTAGAGGAATTTGAACTTTGAACAAATACATATTCTGGGGCCATGTAAGACTTAAATGAACTTGTTAAAAATAATATAACATGCCTCCTTTCAATTGAACCAGAAACCTGTTACTTCAGGCTTCCTTCTCACCGTTGTCAATAGTAAAGAGGGTTCTGGAGTTGTCGGCCTCTTTCTTGCTTTTCCGAGGTACATTCTTGCTCAGGAGATTCAGAGCCTGGTCTCTACCATGACCAGACACCTTCTTGCTTGCAACCATCTCCAACAGAGAAAGAAGAATGGCCTTCAGGTCTTTGGCTGCATCTGCAAACATGCATAGATGTTAAAACGGTAAAATCAGTTTCAAGGCTTGAGTCACTTTATCCATGACTACTGCCGATTTTTTCTCACCTAAAACCACACATTCTTCTTTGCCAAATTCCCTCTTGTCTTCACCAGTGAGGGAATCATTGATGCACTGGAAGAGGTTGCAGACTGCCAGTGCGATCTCTTCATTGTCAATAGCCATGATGCTGCACATCTTATCAATGCCCACCATGTGAACTATAGCCATAGCCTGTTTAAGAGACGTTATCAGAAATATATGTCATGCAAGTCCTGTCAGAAAACTGCAGTACAAAAATAGAGTAGATGCACTTTTCCTTTTCTCCCTTTTCAACCCTTTTGCTCACCCGAGCTTTGTGTCCGGTGCACATTCCAGACAGAGTACGGACGCCAGCCAGCATCATCTCAGGTTTACCAGTCTCTATCATGTTGATCAGCAGAGGAACTCCGTTATTCTCAAAAATTCTTTCTGCTCCAGATTCCTCTCTGGACAGCACAATCAGGTTATTAGCAGCCTGTAGTGATGGAAAAAGGCAGTCAAACCACAACCTTTCATTTGCATCCAACAAACAAATAATTGAACATATTTCATTCTATTTTTGTCTTACATAGAGATACAAAAAGTACCCACTTTTTCCCGTTTCTCTTTTTCCATCTCTTCGTCGAGGAGAATTTCAAACATGTTCTGTACTCTGGAATCTGTGGAGAATGTTGTTTTGAGCTGTAAAGGAAACATGTAACTGTAAATGAATACAGTATAATGTCTTCTAGCAGCAGAGCAATAGACAAAGAAGCAGGAATAGTTATTATCCTGACATATATTTTATATTAGGATATTTAGTAATGATGATTTATTTGTTTCTATGGTAAGAACTCACGTTTTGCTCATTTAAAATATTTTTATTTGCTAGCATTAAATTAAAATGAATCAAATTAATTAAGTCTTTAAAAATCCCAAAATCAGACAGAATTTTTGGGTCTTTTTGTATCTTTTTGCATCTTTTTCAAGTGAATTAATTATCTTTTATGTGTTTGCACCTTTTATGTAATTTTTGTCATTTGGTGTCTTTTACATCATCTGCACCTTTTCCCATACTTCGTGTAATTTTCATCTTTTTGCATCTTTTACTGATAAGTTAAATCCACAAATTTTTTCAACTTTGACTCAGGAAAATGGCTTTAATTGTATAATATAATGATATGACAGTAATAATGATAATAATCAATACTATTTTTACTGACCAGCTCTACAAGTAAAAATAACAAACCAAATATCATTTACATGGTTTAAGTAAATCCAAATTATTTCTATTTGTTTAGTTTATAGTTTAGTTAACCCTTTAACACATGATGTCCACTACATTGCCCTATAGAGACAAAGGGCCAGTAACAAGGTGACATAAAATTTGTAGTAATGACAAAACTAAGACAAAGCAAAATGCAGTAAGTCAGTGAGTACTTTGGCTTAAAATGAACAGAATAATTAGAAAAAAGAAGCCACATAAGAAGCAAATGATACAAAATAGTAAGGAAAACAAATTAAAATTAACAAAATCAGTAGAAAAGGGAAGTTAAATGAGCAAACCAATCAAAAAAATGAACCAAATTAGAAAAAAAGAAAAAAATGCACAAAAAAATAATCAAAATATGAGGAAAAATAAAGAAAATAAGCAAAATGATCAAGCAACAAAAAAGAAAAAAATGCACAATAATCAAGGAAATGAAGCAAATTAGATACAAAAAATAAGAAAATGAAAAAAATAACCCAAATAGTTGAGAAAATGCTTTTAAAAATGAAGAAAAAGAGAATTTTTTTGTGTTTCACCGTTTGCTGAGTTTCTGCGCTTTACCTTTGTAGAGCAGTGTTATTCTTCACACAAATTAAAGCCACAGTATTGTCAGTATCATGCACTATGTGGTTTTATATACAAAGTAAAAATACTTCACAAATTGTGTGGTTGATTTTGTTTCTAATTATTGTCAAATAGTAACTAAAGCATAATTATGATTGTATTTCACTAAAACTAAGATGCCTCAATGGACATAACATAGCCATTTTCGACCCCTATTTTAAAGACTTGAAATACTACAAGTCTGAAAATATCATATCTCCAGTTTTGTAATAATTCATGCATGAAAGGGTTAAGTTTATATTGCCCAGTATGATCTCCAATTGTGTGTGAACTTCAGCACAATTCTGACCTTGGCCTGGATTTCTGCCCCCAGTCGCCTTAAAGTCTCTAGGAAAGTTTTGTTTTTTGGTTCAATTGTTGCACATCTCTGCACATCTTTGAAAGCCATGTCCAGTTTTCCCAGTTTCTCCAGAGCCTGGCAACGCCGATACAAGGCCTTAATGTCTGCTGAGTCTACATCGATTGCTAAAAAAAGTGAGAGATACATTAACGGGCTGTTACTTTAACTGAAAATGTCCATATGTTTACATTACTTTTGGTATTTATGGATTTACCTTTTGTTGCATCAGATGCTGCATTGCTGTAATTTTCCTATAAGACAAAAAAGAAGCATAAATAGATAAAGGTTCATTTTACTCTATTTTGTTCTTCTATGTCCTCAATGATTTGGCAGCTCACCTTTTTTAAGTAGCATGCTGATCTGTTCCTGTAGATGACAGCCTGCACCTTCTTGTCCTTGCACACCTTGATGGCTTGTGTGTAGCATTCAATGGCGTTGTCAATGTCTCCTGCCTGGAAGTATTTGTTTCCCTCATCTTTTAACTGGACTGGATCTCCCATCTGCCACAACACAGGATTATCACTTATGACAGCACAAGCAACTTTAGGACAACACTTTGATGTTTAACTTTTTTTTTCACACTTTGAACTGTAAATGTTTTTTCAAATGAGCCATCTAAAATTGAATGAATATCGAGCATTTCATTCATAAAAACTAAAAATCTCCATTTTTGATTTTTGTATTAGCGCACCGTAACCTAAATATTTTCTATTCTTTGAAAACAGAAAACATGCTTACCATTCCGCTAATCAATTTTCTGCTGCCCTGTGTCCTCTGTAGCAAATAGCCATGCACATGCTTTCTCTAACTTTAAATGGCGTCTCCTCAGGCCTTATTTGGGCATACAGTAGCAAGACCCTTGCCACAAATGCCTCTTTCCCAATAGACAGACAGACAGACCCCCTGTATTTCTGTTCAGCTGATAGTCACAGTATCTTTAAATGCCCTCTACATACCTAAATGCCAGTTAACAAAACAAAAAGTCTCCGTGGCAGATGGACTTACTTTTAGGACTCTGTGTTGGTATCTGGTCTTCTTCAACTTTCTTCTCTTCTGGTTTAAAGTTCTTCTCTGAGTTGCTGTGTCAAACTTGTCAGCCTTGTGCAACCTTCCCCCACCAACACTTCAGTTAATATATATAGTGAATCTCAATGAGATGGGACAGAGCCAAAGAGAACAATCCGTCATAGACAGGGGTCTACAGAGGTTACATGAAGCCCCCACAGACACCAAACATTTCCATGCTGGAGCTCAGTATGCACTGTGATTATCTGAATTTCAAGAGCCACACCTGTCTGTTTGTATGAGGTGTGAAGAGTCTGGTAAGTTAAATCTTTATGTTTTTTTCAGAACACTTTGTGGGGTAGACCCCTCAGAGGATGGTCTACTCCTGATAAAGTCTATTTAGGGCATAGACAGCTGAGAACTCACCAGCAAATGCCTGATGTCCAAGTGACGGGTGTGTGTAGGGGGGTGTTAGCGGTGGAGGCGGGGGTCTGACAGCTGTAGGATCACACACACACACACACACAGAAGAACGTGGTAACTTCTGGAAAGAGAGTAATCTCAAGTCTAGAAGGATAAGGGTAGGCATTTAGTTGTGATGGTCAAAGATAGTTTGTGGTAATGACTGAGGATCTGAAGGGAGGGGTTGGGGGCATTTTAATCTCTCGATTATCCTGAAATTTTTAATCAACATATATGTAATTTTCAGTATCCTGTGCATTTTGTGTCTTTTTTGCATACGTTTATAAAAGGATTTTTAAAAATGAACACAATAAACAACAAACTAAAAAAAAAAAATAATCAAGCAAATGAAGGAAAAAAAAAACAAAATAGGCCACAAACTGAGAAAAATTACCAGTATGAACAGAAATGAGCAAAATATTAACAAAATAATTGAGATATGAATCTCTCTTACAATCTTACAATCTCCAAAATCAAAGAAAGATGCTAAATGATCCCCCAAATCAACAAAAATCAACTAAAAATGTACAAACCCCAATTCCAGTGAAGTTGGAATGTTGCGTAAAACATAAATAAAAATAGAACACGATTTGAAAATTCTTTTCAACCTATATTATATTGAATACACTACAAAGACAAAATATTTAATGATCACACTGATAAATTGTCATGTTTTTGGGAAAAAACTGATCAAATTTAATGTTTTAGAGCAAATATTTACTCATTTTGAAGTTGATGCCAGCAACATGTCCCAGAAGAGCTGCAACAGGGACATGTTAATAAACGTTTAGGAACTGAGGACACAAATTGTTGAAGCTTTCCAGGTGGAATTCTATCCCATTCTTCCATGATATATGATTTCAGTTACTGGACGGGGTTTCTGTTGTCATATTTTGTGCTTCATGATGTGACACACATTTTCAGTGGTAGACAGGTGTGGACTGCAGGCAGGTCACTGTAGTACCCCCACTCTTCTACTACAAAGCTGCTGTTTATGTGCAGAATGTGTCTTAACATTGTTTTGCTGAAATAATCAGGGGCATTGTTACTCTAAACCTGTATCTACCTTGTAGCATTAATGGTGCCTTCACCGATGTGCAACACACCCACGGGGGGCACTAATACACACAACTACCAACACAGATGCTGGCTTTTGAATTTTGTACTGATAACAATCCGGATGGTTCTTTTCCACTTTAGCCTGCAAGGCACAACATCCATGATTTCCAAAAACAATTTGAAATGTGGATGTCAGACCACAACACACTTTTCCACTTTGCATCGGTCCATCTCAGATGAGCTCAGGCCAAGATGAACCAGTGGCATTTCTAGGTGTTTTTGATACTGTATATGGCTTTTACTTTGCATGGTAGAGTTTTAACTTACACTTGTAGATGTAGAATGAACTGCGTTAACTGGTTTCTAAAGTGTTCCTGAGCCCACATGGTAGTTTCATTTACGCATTCAATCATTGCCACAAAGGGCTGAGACAGTGCAGGTTTTCTTTATAGCCACTAAAGCAGGTGTTTTCATTCAAGAGCAATCAGTGGGAAGGAATTCAGTGAAATCACTTGCTGCAGAGACCAGTGGGAGAGAAAAAGTGCAGTGTCTCGACCTTTTGTGGCCGTGGTTGAATACCCCTGCTTTACAGAATGATGTTGGTTTTTAATTTGCCTGAGGCATTGAAGGTCATGGGCTTTTAATAATGGTTTTTGCCCTTGCCTCTTACTTGCAGAAATTTGTCCAGATTCTCTGAATGTTTAAAGGATATCGAATGCTGTAAATGATTTTTGAATTGCTTGCTACTGTACATTGAGTAACGTTATTTTAAAACTGTTGGACTATTTGCTTGCGCAGTTGTTTACAAGGGGTGAACCTCATCCCATCTTGGCTTGTGGATGTCTGAGTTTTCTGGGGATGCCCTTTTTACTAGAGTCTATCAGTCTGAACGTTAAATCTTGTGTCTTTGTCGTGTATTCAACAAAATATAGGTTGAAAAGAATTTGCAAAAAATTATGTTCTGTTTTCTTTACATTTTACACAATGCTTCAACTTCACTGGAACTGGAGTTTGTAGTTTGACCAACAGTATGCAGTTCAGCGGTATCTATCTACTTACTCCTCCTCTGGAAAGAGCAGAAGATTACCTCAGCTACTTCATAATGCTCAAATCTGTGTATCAAAAATGTGTACCACTTGGCCAGGCAGTACCAGGTCCTTCTGCTCCCTGTGAAAGGCTGTTCTCTCCAATGTTGGCAATTCAGTGGAATTGGGGTTTGCACCTAAAATGTACAAAACTATCATTATTTAAAGTAGGGCTTTTAGAGACACAAAATGTCAAGCATCTACAAACTACTAGGGATAAAAGAACAGCAATCCATGAATTTAAATATTTTTTTGTGCGGGACAAACGCAAGAATGCCCCCACCCTCTTGAAATCTACACCTATGGTAATGATACAGTATCCGCTTGTAATCTGCTTGTTTAATTCTCAATCAACAGCAAAATTAACAGTAGACGGCAACACAAACAGCAAGCATTAATCATTAAAACATACATGTTTAATAAGTAGGTTAAATATAGTCAGTGTGACAGTTTAGCTCGTGACACTGCCATCACCTTCTGGATTTCAGTGAGTCTCTGTTTTGCCCAGTGTGCATTCTGCTGCATTTTATCCACTAACTGGTATACTGTAAAAGATAACTGCTGGTGGATATGTGGTGCCTCAATAATCTGTTATACTTAAGTGTCATGACTGACATTTTTTTACAGATACATATTAATTTTTTATGATTCATATATTTAGAATAACAAATAAGCAAAAGTGAAGAGTGGAATAGAGAATATGATTTTAAAAAACATTTTTATTACAATAATTCATATATTTAATGTTATTTAGTTTATTTCTGTGTATTTTCATGATCATTTAATTTATTTCTGTTTATGTTGTTGATTTTTTTGTTTATTTTTGTTAATTTACTTTATTTACCACAAACTTATCTTTAAGCCACTTATACAGCAAAATGCATGAAATGCTCAGATGTATACATTTTCTGCCAGAGAGCGAGAGAGAGAGAGCGAGAGAGAGAGGGAGAGAGAGAGAATAATAACAGTTTATAAAGATGATTTTTTTTTTTTTTAGTTTGGGAGATGCCACAATTATTTTTTTAGGTATTGAGCTGAAAAAGTTTGGACACCACTGGTCGACATATAAACATATTTATTTTATCATTCTTTATATCCCCAACTTAGTCATTTTTGAGAGTATCTGTATTTTGGCTAGGTTTGTCAGATTGGAGTGATTTGAGTATATTTCGGTGTTGCCAGCTGAAAATGGCGAAGTATCATACCAGTGGCTTAAAAGTTTTGCATTTTGGTCAAGTTATGGCATCATTCATAATTTTTTCAAAATTGTTACTATTATTTCGATTTTCCCCAAGCCTTATATTTTTGCTGTGGATTTTATGAGCCAACAGGACATTTGGCTTCTGCTTGGGATCCAAATTCAAAAGTCCACATATCATAGGATGCTTATGTTAAATATAAAATATAATAAAATTAACACATTGACGACTGGATGAACTACGTGATCAAAAAAAGGAACAAAGCATTCACAAAATGAAGGAAATTAATAAAACAACCAAGAAAATGAATAAAACTATCCAAAAATTAAATAAAAAGCCAAAAAAAAATCTACAAATGTACCAACGAAATGAACGTAATGTAATAAAACAAACAAAAACAAAAAACAAAAATAAACCAGCCTAATATTGTTAAAGGTAGGTGTGGATTGATTATAATCTGGAATAATAAATGTCGAACCGTGTTAGAATTAGTGTACATTTTTAGTTATTTACTATACATCACACAGAAGGAAAAAGGCTACGGTACAAATACTGTACCATGATTATCGTTCGTAAGGGAACGCTGGTGTGTTTGAGTTTGAAAGCCCCGCTGCGGAAGCAGTGCCGCTCTCCTTGGCGCTACGTCATGTTCTGCTGTGTGCATCTTCCTCTCCAACCAAACACAAGCAGCCGCATATTGAGCCGGGCCATCACTCCGAACTGCACAGATCTGTTTTAGTATATGTTGTAAGTAATGTAGAATGGCGTCAGGATTTGGGAAGATTGTCGTTGGTACTTATGTGGAGATAAAGCGAAGTGATGGTAAGTTTCGTCTTGTCTTTTATGGTCGCACTGTGCAAGTTGTTAGGGATCTTTGTTGCCGCGGTGCTGTTGAATACAGCAACCGTTGTTCTGGCTGCAGAGCGGAACTTTCACGTTAGCTGCACGAAAACGGTGGTGTTAGCTGTCAGGGCGGAGTGCCGTACGGCGACCAAAGCGTCCTCATTGAGCCTTTACCTTTGTTTGCTAGCATTATTACGGGGTGTGATGACTGCAGTCGTGACGTTAGATGTGTAAAGAAGTGATCTGGTTTTTACGAAGAAGATTACTTAGTTCTTTGTGCTAAACAAATTAGAATGGAACACTAGCTAGCTCACCGAGCTACCGTTAGCGGTGTAGTTTAATGGAGCAACCCTACCCCATTAGATTAGCTAGACGGCTAATGCTAGTGTTACCGGCTTTATTACATGGAGCACTAGCTAGCGTAACCAGGATGCATCTAGTCAACAGCTGTTTGTACTTCACTTTAATTTATGGCCCATGTAAATAATAGATTTCCGCAATTAATATGCACTGAGCCAACAATACAGGCGTCTGATTTTTATGGAAATTCTAGATTTAATTTTGCTCTATACCTTAGACATTAATAGAAACTTTCTTGTACAAGGCCTCCTTTTGTATAAAAGAAAATTTCACAGATGACATATAGCGTTATTGCTTGAAGCCAAACAATCTTCAGTGGATTAGATGTTTATGTATATGATTGCAGAAGCACTGCATATTTGTTCACTTCCAACAGGAAGAATCTGAGGTCGCATACACTCATTGGAGCTTCAGTTTTAAGGAGTAACACAAGAGAAGAGGCTATAGGGACATTTGTTCCGTGTGTGAATGTTAGCTTTATTCTGGTTGCCTTGTGTAGTTGTGCAGCACTGCTTCACAGACAGGCAGCCAAGAGGTCTGAAACGTTTGTGTCATTCCCGCTGGCCCTTCCAGGATTAGGCTACACCCAGTGATGATAATGTTGTGGCTAAACAAATACCCTTTTGTACAACAGGATTCAACTTTAATAGTTGAAGCTATGGTGGAAAGGGTGTGTTTTGAAACGGTTGGTAGAAAGTTCAGTATATTTACACGCACGAAATATTCAGGTTTCTCCTTATCACAAAAAGATATAATTCCAAATAAACTGTTTACATACCCATGAAATGGAATGTTCTAGTAATGTGCTTTAAATGCAACTACTAGCACATTTACAAATAGTTTCTTTTTTAAATGCTTTTCTCCAGTGGTACTTTTCACTGTGAGGATGCGGCCTCCAACTTAAGGTCCTGCACACACCTGAAAGTCAGCATTTTGATATTTGAGGATATTCAAAAACCTGTTGCTATGATTTTTAATAATAGTAATATGTAGTTGTGTTCGTGTTTCCATCCAGAAATATGGACTTATATTTTGAGCATCCTTACTGTACCAGAGTAGAGCTTTGTTTTTACCTCAGTTGACCCTAAAATTGCAAATAAGACACATATCCTGAATGTGATGCTGGTATGTCCACCAAATCCTCATAAAACTGGAATAATATTTGCAAATTCTGCATTACTAGTCACAAAATGCTCCATTTGGATAATGGTCATACTAAAATGTTCTTTATATGACAGCTGCAAAATTCGGAATATTATGTTCTAAATTAAAAATAGTGTGCATGTACTCACTGATGATGATAATATGCTTAACTTGGCCAATCATGGATAATTGAATGCGACTTTCCCTAGGAGTGAGATATCGTAGCTCGTACTTCAAACCCACAAGGGGAAGTGGTTCTGTTCATTTCCCCAGTGGGTTGTGTTTCACCCAGAGCAGGGATTGCCCTCTCTAGGGGGTTTGTGGCAAGGCTGGTTTAGATTCAAGCCAGACTCATGCTATTAGCCATCACTCCATCTGTTGCAGCCAGCTCCCTCAGATCTGTCAGAAGACACTCTCTCTCTTTTTCCCTCTGCATTTTCTCCCCTTTACAGTTGGTCTGAAGTCTCCCTTTGAGCATATTTTTACACTAATAGGTAGATGAGCTTCATTCAGCCTCATCTCTTTTGATTGCTATGCCCTGTGTTAAATTAATGATTGTTTCTCTTTTTTTTAATCATAAATAGGGGTTATCCGTTACCGTGATTTGATTTCATTATTTGGTAACGCACAGCTGACTTTTCTCCCACTTATTTGCTGTTTGTAATAGTTCAGTGTTTACAGATGGGTAGTTTAAATCTTGCAGTGAAACTGATGGTTTGAAGCCTTTGTTCACTGGCCCTAGCTGAGCTTACAGGACCCCCTTTTAAGCCCTCTCTGAGTTATTGGGAGGTGTTGACTCACCCATTCAGCCAGGTTTTAGTGTAAAAGTGGGACACTGCACACTCAGTGCTTGCAGTCACAAGCAGTAGATCAGCTGTTGTAGAACAAACTACTGTCACATAGTCTTCTTCTTCTTCTTCTCCTCCTCCTTTCGGCTGTTCTCTTCAGGGGTCGCCACAGCAAATCATCTGCCTCCATCTCACCCTATCCTCTGCATCTTCTTCTCTCACACCAACTACCTTCATGTCCTCCTTCACCACATCCATAAATCTCCAGCTTGTAGATGGAAAAAGACTCATCACTTAAAAGCAAGGCTTATATGTATTAATACTGTATGCTAATATCTGCTGGAAGGACATTATATACTTTTGTAAAGATGCAGCATCTTTAGTAGGACTTGATTACTTAGGCTTTGCTACAAATTCCTGAATTAAACTTTTTTCAATATTGTTCTTATTTTCACCTCTTTGGCATTTACAGTGTCAAAGCAGTGAAAATATAAAATATTATTCCTAATCTGTCTTAATTTTTCTGTTTCATCTCTTGTCTCTAGTTGGAGCAGTTTTACAACATAACTAGAGAGCGCAGCTCATTTCTTCCATATGAGATTATTGGGGCCTGTGTCCACAGGGAAGGTGTGGGATAAATAAATATTATTGGTTAGGAATGAGGGTGCACTGCAGTAATGTAATTGTAGCTTATAAACAAACTTTGACCAAAATGTATAAACATCTGGCAAGATTATGAGATTCAGGAGCTCCTCACCGTTAGCAGAGAGGAGGTAATAAACAAACTAAGTTATTTGACAGCGCAGTTGTCTGTGCATATTGTATTGTATGTAGTGCTCCTCAGCTTCACAGGGTGAAGCTGTGAACAGTGCTGTCCACTGGTAATTATGGAACGAAGACTGTGGTGTCAAGGTAATTTATGAGCGATTATGTGTTCATGTAACACTACCTTGTTAGGTAGCCACTAACCAGCATTGTCAGGTCTTAGTGCATTAGTCCTTAAGGAAGCAACAAGGCACTTCTGAATACCTGACAGTATCTGTGCAATTTGGTCAGTGCTTTAAAAGTAACAACAGCTGGTTGGAAGTTTGTTTTCATATAGGTGAAGATTATTATTAATACTGAAATTATTAGTCGACACCCTGACACATAATGCTCTTTGAAGTTCAATGTTTACATTGATACTCATAAATGAGTCAGAGATGCATCTGTGGCTGCATCACAGTGAGAGCATAAAAATGCCCTTTTTTTTTTTACAGTAACCTTTCAAATTGTAATGGATATTCTGGATGATCGCTTCCTTCATAAAATTATTGAAATCCTTCAGTGTCAAATCATAAACCAAATTGTCAGTTTCCCTCCAACATGGTGCAGAAAAGTTTAGTGTTTACTTCCTATGCCCTGCCCCTTCTCAGTTTTGATTGGTTGGTGAGTGAGCAGTAACTGTCAATCACAGCTCTGTTTTATAGGGTGAACATTCAAACTCCTTCAGCCCAGCACCCAGCAGTTTTGATTGGTAAGCGCAGAAAACACTGTGCATTGAGATGGTGATTTGGATCGCCACCAAAATGTAATCAGCTGTTCCTTGTCCCATTTCATGCTTTTCCTGAAAATTTCATCAAAATCCGTTTATTACTTTTTGAATAACTTGCTAACTAACAGACAGACCAGTGTGGCGGCGAAAACATAATCCCCGCCACTCCTTCATGAAGGTAATGATTACTTTTTTAAGGTGTTGTGGTTAGAAGGTTGTTGCCTGATCCTTGGTTGTCTTATGTCCCTGCTGTAATCTCAAGAGTGCTGTACAGCGTCTAGCAGCTTATACTGCTCTAAACACTTCGTAAGAGGAGGTGTGGTATCAAGCACCACGTGTCTATTGTGTTCCAGCTGCCTTCACTGTTGCCAAGGTACTGACTCCCTTCAGGTGGGTGTAATCTATGGCTACTGAATGAGAGCTGCTTCTGCAGACAGTTTGACAGGTTAAAAGAAAAAAAAATCAGCAAATACATTGAGAAAAAAGCATGCCTCTCCATAGTGAATGAGCTGTCACTGAATCGTAATATAAACATTTTTGTGAATCATAGCTTGAACCCGTGTTTAAAGCTCAGGAGCATGCCATTTTGTAGATTTAACTCGTAAATATGTTTTTTCAGTCTATTTCATGCGATACAGAGATGGATTATGGAGATTGGGATCGAAGTCATTGATCATGAGGAGCTTTATGGAGTTATAGTTGTCTTTTGGGGTCAACTGAATTTGACTATTGATTTTATTAACTATTAGAGTTAAGAATGTTAAGGTCTTAACTCTATGAAGTCTGAACACTGAGTATACATAACTGGATGATATTGCGTTATGAACTATCTGCAAAAGAGTTGCATTAAACCTGTCCCATCTGACTTTTTCATTTCAATGTATGTACATCAAAACTCAGGTTTGTTTAACTATACTGAAGCTGTGACATTTCTATTTGTATTTATTTTGTACACTTGGCTTTCAGGTATTTTTCCAATAGAAACCACTGTAAGACAGAGCTGTGAAATGTTCAGCAGTGGAAATTCTAAAAGCATCTTTGTTCATCTGGTGTGTCTCTGAATAATGGATACAAGAACATGCTGTTTCTCCAAACTGAGCTGGGAATTTACAATGTGCAGCCACATACACAGGACTTGGAGGGCTGAGTAGGCTTTTTACAATTGAAATTGAGTTGCAGACTGAGAAGGGAGTGAAGTCTAATGCCCCTTTTCCACTAGTACCTACTCGGCTTGACTCAGCTCACTTTGGGAGCGTTTCCATGAGGTCTTAGTACCTGGTACCAGGTACTTTTTTAGTACATGCTCGGCCGGGGTTCCAAGCGAGCCGAGTTGAGTAGAGAATGTGAAGTACCGTAATATTCACACTACAAGCCGCGGCTTTTTTCACACATTGCCGACCCTGCGGCTTATACAATGATGCGGCCT